>SJYC01054927.1:0-45974 GCA_006408675.1 Madoqua kirkii | reverse complement strand
TTTTCCTATTTGAAACCAGTCTGTTGTTCCATGTCCAGTTCTAACTGTTGCTTCCTGACCTGCATATAGGTTTCTCAAGAGGCCAGTCAGATGGTCTGGTATTCCCATCTCTTTCAGAATTTTCCACAGTTTATTGTGATCCACAAAGTCAAAGACTTTGGCATAGTCAATAAAGCAGAAATAGATGTTTTTCTGGAACTTTTTTGATTTTTCCATGATCCAGCAGATGTTGGCAATTTGATCTCTGGTTCCTCTGCCTTTTCTAAAACCAGCTTGAACATCAGGAAGTTCACTGTTCACGTATTGCTGAAGCCTGGTTTGGAGAATTTTGAGCATTACTTTACTAGCGTGTGAGATGAGTCCAATTGTGCAGTAGTTTGAGCATTCTTTGGCATTGCCTTTCTTTGAGATTGAAATGAAAGCTGACCTTTCCCAGTCCTGTGGCTGAGGTCAGGGGCGATGGCCAAGAGGAGCTACCCTGCGTCGGAGGTCAGGGGCAGCGGCCAAGAAGCACAACCTCACGTTCAAGGAGCAGTTGCTGCGCGGGCGCAGGAGGGCCTATAGGAGCTACTCCACGTTCAAGGTCAGGAGGGGTGGTGGAGAGGAGATACTCCTTGTCCAAGGTAAGGAGTAGCCATGAAGAGATACCCCACGTCCAGGTAAGAGAAACCCAAGTAAGACAGTAAGTGTTGCAAGAAGGCATCAGAGGGCAGACACACTGAAACCATAATCACAGAACTCCAAGAAGCACAACCTCACGTTCAAGGAGCAGTTGCTGCGCGGGCGCAGGAGGGCCTATAGGAGCTACTCCACGTTCAAGGTCAGGAGGGGTGGTGGAGAGGAGATACTCCTTGTCCAAGGTAAGGAGTAGCCATGAAGAGATACCCCACGTCCAGGTAAGAGAAACCCAAGTAAGACAGTAAGTGTTGCAAGAAGGCATCAGAGGGCAGACACACTGAAACCATAATCACAGAACACTAGTCAATCTAATCACATTAGGACCACAGCCTTGTCTAACTCAGTGAAACTAAGCCATGCCTGCGGGGCAACCCAAGATGGGTGGGTCATGGTGGGGAGGTCTGACAGAATGTGGTCCACTGGAGAAGGGAATGGCAAGCCACTTCAGTATTCTTGCCTTGAGAACCCCATGAACACCCCATGAACAGTATGAAAAGGCAAAATGATAGGATATTGAAAGAGGAACTCCCCAGGTCAGTAGGTACCCAATATGCTACTGGAGATCAGTGGAGAGATAACTCCAGAAAGAATGAAGGGATGAAGCCAAAGCTACATCTGGTAAGGTGTACCAATTTATTCCATCAATGGTGACTGTACACAGTAGTAGTCTCTTATTCTTTACTCACTTCTCCCCGTCTAGGGATATAGTTTTCCATGAAAATTATTTTCTCTTACATCATATCTGACCTTATATTTTCTTGCTAATTTGATAGAAAAATAAGGGGAAATGTGCATAAGCTTTTCATACAAGGTTTTATTGTCTGCATTATAAAATAGGGTGAAACAATCTGGTTGAACATACATAGAGAAGAGAAAGAGAGCAAATCCTGGAAAATAGTGATCTGAAATTGGGAGCAGCCAAGGAGCTGATATGGTCAACAGGATAAATGTTGACCAGCACTAGGGTCAGAAAAGATTTTCTTCTAATAATTGAGAACTCCAAAGAGATAGTAGGATGACTGAATTTTAGACTTACATGAGATGTTAAAGAATAAGTTTCAGAAGTGTGAAGTGACCTATTTATGGCAGACAATAAGAAAGTGGTAGCACTAGGACTTTTTAATCTATGATTTCCTAAGTATCAATCTATTATTCTTTCCTCTAGTTTCATGGCAGGTCCAAAAAAACAAAAACCTGCCTGTACATATGAACTTCAAACTTCCTCATAAATCTTCACAGACTAAAACTAAAGACATAGCATGATAACTCTGTGTTCTGTTAACGGATGGCATGATTAGCGATGCAAAATAATACTCTTCTTGGCCTTTATATTTTTTCTTAAACTACAGCAATTTTTATGGTTATGGTAAACAGTTCATCACATTGAAAAGTATAAATCATAGAAAGGGCTGAAATAGATATTCTGAATGGTAAGATAATTATCACAGTCAGAAAAAAGATAATACAATCAGAAAACAGTGTGAATAGATGGAAAGTACTGTTAGTATACATGGGCTAATTCTTTAACAACAGAATGATTCCTACTGCAAGCTAGAGTTATGCATTATGTGAAAATCAGTAAGCAATGTAGTTTTAAATAATCAGAAATACAGTTGAAAAATGATCTTTAAATAATCTTCTATTTTTTCCCCTGTGAGTAAAGAAGATCAACATCAACCTAATCTTGTAACTAGGTTAAGATATTCATTAACCTAATGACACTGCTGGAGACACTTTCATTTGTAAATTTATCACATACTTCTGTTCCATGAACTTTTCAAGGTATTTGAGATTTATTAGTAAACCTAACAAAGAACCCTGTCCTCTTGGAATTACACTGTAGTGCAGTAAGCAGAGAGGAAGGAAAAGAGAGAGAGGAAAAGAAAATAGATGATTACAAATGTAATAAATATGTATATTTTATATTAGATACAACTATAATTCATATGGAAAAATAAACCGAGAAGCTAAAGACATAAGGGAGTACGTGAGGGAAATATTTTGAAAAGAGTAGTCAGTCTGTCAGGGATTTAAGCAAACAGGAGAAGTAAGAATATATATCGTGCAGATAACTAGGCAAGACTATTCCTGACCTAGTGATTAGCCAGGACAAATAGGGACGAAAATGTATTTAGGAACATCAGGAAAGCCAGCATACCCAGAGTGGTAGAACTGATAGGAAGAGAAATAAGAAATGGGTGGTGTTCAAAGTCTGTGTAATGTTTCTATCCTGAATACACAGAACTACTGCAGGGTACGGAACAGAGGAGAAACCTGCATTGGTTAATCGTAAAAATATCACCATGTCTCTTTTGAGAGTAGATAACAGAAGGAAAGAGTGGCTAAAATTAAGGCCAAAATATAGTTTGTGCTGGACTAGATCGAAGTGAAGAGTTTGCTGCTAAAAGACTAAGTCCACTGAATAGGCTGGCGATGAAAGTTTTATCCAAATTCACAGCTGGTTCCAAAGACTCAGGTACCTTGAAATTTGCACCCAACTGAGCAGCAAAGCAGGGGCCAGGGATACTACTGGGAATAAAGTTCTCTAAGTTGTTAGTTTCAACAGATTGCCCATGTGTGTGTGTGTGTGTGTGTGTGTTTTTAATGGTTAGCAGTTCTAAAATCAGCAAGGGGAAAAAAAAAAAAAAGAAAGTAGGTCTGATTCTAAATCTTCAAAGGATCAGCTCTTACTCTTATTTGGAGAAAATACATGAAGGGGCAGCAAGTTATTCCCCTTGGTGACTTGGACACAAATGCACAGAGATGCACAAAGAACCATCTGAACTACGTGTGAGGAAGTTCTCTGTACTAAACTTAATCCATTTCTTCCTTATTTGTGAAGTCCATTTTTTCATACTATTACAGAAATAGCTGCTTTATTTTGGGGATCTTGATATATTATTAAAACTATTAAAAACAACATGAGATGGTTATTTGAAATGTTCCCTGATAATCAAAATATATCTCAAATATTCTTTTATATGTGCACTAAATTGCCTACTTCACATTTTTGCATAAAGAACCAATATTTATAGGACTAATAAAAATGTAGGACAACCTTTGCTAATTTAATAGACAACCCCTTCCTTCCCTTTCTTCCTCTCTCATTTTCTTCTCCTTTTTTCCTTTCTTTTCTTGCTTTCTTCATCCCTTGTCTTCTTCCTTCCCTTATTTTCTTCATTTCCTTTTCCCAAATATTAAGGCTTTCATGTTAAGATCACCTTATAAAGTGAAAATATTTAAAGAAACTGCTAGCGGAAAGAAGCTTTGAAGACAGCAGTGAACAAAAGAAAAGAACAAGTATACCAATTACAAATAGAAAAAAAGGTATAGTGTGTGTGGGGAAAAATCTCGTCAATCAAACATTTTAAAAATCAAGAAATATAGTTTAAATAAAGCAAGAAGAAAACAGTAAATTCAAATGCTCCTTTGCAAAATCCTGCACCAGATAGTATAACTGGACCATATATGATTGTTTTTGAAATTCTAATATCCTTCAGAATAAAAGAGGTAAAAAGAAAAAGTTAAACTTTAGGAGAGTATTAGCAAATTAGGAACCACCTTAATTTTAAATTCAAAAAATATAAAGCCATTTTGAAGGTTTTTTAGATATCTTACAACATGTGGAAAAGTGTATTAGAAAAATAAGCAGCCATGATACACACAAGAAATGAACACCATATGGTAGTTTTCATTCACATGCAATATCTTTCACCACTTTGCTCCTGACTGCAATTCTCTAATCATTTCCACCTACTCAGTTCCTTATTCTCAACTTGTATAAAAAAAAAAAAAAGAAAGTAGGTCTGATTCTAAATCTTCAAAGGATCAGCTCTTACTCTTATTTGGAGAAAATACATGAAGGGGCAGCAAGTTATTCCCCTTGGTGACTTGGACACAAATGCACAGAGATGCACAAAGAACCATCTGAACTACGTGTGAGGAAGTTCTCTGTACTAAACTTAATCCATTTCTTCCTTATTTGTGAAGTCCATTTTTTCATACTATTACAGAAATAGCTGCTTTATTTTGGGGATCTTGATATATTATTAAAACTATTAAAAACAACATGAGATGGTTATTTGAAATGTTCCCTGATAATCAAAATATATCTCAAATATTCTTTTATATGTGCACTAAATTGCCTACTTCACATTTTTGCATAAAGAACCAATATTTATAGGACTAATAAAAATGTAGGACAACCTTTGCTAATTTAATAGACAACCCCTTCCTTCCCTTTCTTCCTCTCTCATTTTCTTCTCCTTTTTTCCTTTCTTTTCTTGCTTTCTTCATCCCTTGTTTTCTTCCTTCCCTTATTTTCTTCATTTCCTTTTCCCAAATATTAAGGCTTTCATGTTAAGATCACCTTATAAAGTGAAAATATTTAAAGAAACTGCTAGCGGAAAGAAGCTTTGAAGACAGCAGTGAACAAAAGAAAAGAACAAGTATACCAATTACAAATAGAAAAAAAGGTATAGTGTGTGTGGGGAAAAATCTCGTCAATCAAACATTTTAAAAATCAAGAAATATAGTTTAAATAAAGCAAGAAGAAAACAGTAAATTCAAATGCTCCTTTGCAAAATCCTGCACCAGATAGTATAACTGGACCATATATGATTGTTTTTGAAATTCTAATATCCTTCAGAATAAAAGAGGTAAAAAGAAAAAGTTAAACTTTAGGAGAGTATTAGCAAATTAGGAACCACCTTAATTTTAAATTCAAAAAATATAAAGCCATTTTGAAGGTTTTTTAGATATCTTACAACATGTGGAAAAGTGTATTAGAAAAATAAGCAGCCATGATACACACAAGAAATGAACACCATATGGTAGTTTTCATTCACATGCAATATCTTTCACCACTTTGCTCCTGACTGCAATTCTCTAATCATTTCCACCTACTCAGTTCCTTATTCTCAACTTGTACTGAGTTAAGATACAGTCAAACTCCTCACATGGATATGAAATAAAAGGCTTTTTACCTCCCACAAAGCAAGCTGAATGTTAGAATCCCTTTTCCCCTTTATATCAACTAGAATAAAAGCATAAAGAGAGGCTGTTATAAAACAGATAAAAAGATTATCTATAACAGACAATTGAACTGTAGGAATACATGTCATCATATAGGAAGATTTTAGTACTTACTAATCTTTTAAATTTGTTATAATACTTTATTATATGGACTAGGTAGATTGTTATTCCTATTACAGATGACACAATTTGGGGGGAATGTTACAGATTTAAAAAGGAAATGAAAAAAAAAAAAAACAAGAACAAAAACCCTGATGCTATGCCATCCCCTAACAAGAAATTTATTTCATATTAAAATAGTTGTTTATTTAATAAAATTGTCAAGTAGGACAAGCTATCTCTGGTCTGAGGCATTGCAATTTTTTTAAGGTTGTTAGATAGTTACATTTTATTTTTCTTTACTTATTTGAATACACTCAAAGCTAAGGTCAGTATTCCACAAAATAGCCACGTCATGTTTTGTTTCAGTTACCTGTATCTCTGGTAATTTTTCCTAAACTTCAAATACCTTACAGAGCTTATCAACACATATCCCAACATCCTAGACTACCTTACAGGAGTATGTCCTGTTGTGCTGAGCTTCTAAGAGAAAAGAAGCAGAGTTCATTCCCAGTCATGGAAATCTGTGGAAAAGATTATGGTTTCAACTCTAAATAAATATCTTTTGGCATTTTATACTTAACTCTCAGCTTATACCACTCTCCATTCGCATATGGAGAAGGAAATGATGACCCACTCCAGTATTCTTGCCTGGAGAATCCTGTGGACAGGGGAGCCTGGTGGGCTGCTATCCATGGGGTTGCATAGAGTTGGACACAACTGAAGTGACTTAGCAGCAGCAGCAGCCATTTGCATAACAACATATATTTACTGCAATACCTTAAAATTCAGACAACTAAAATCATTCTGTGACTATAGTTACTGAATCCATAACCAACAGGGAAAGATCCAAGTGCTTAAATATGTAATTCAAGGTATCATGTGACTCATTTTTTAATTAATTTAATTGGGCTGAATTAATACGAAATCTAATTTTAATATTGAAAGGGACACATTACTCCCTCTGTATAGTAATGTGCTAGTCTTTATTCAGCTTAAGCTTGGTAAGTTCAGTTCAGTTCAGTTGCTCAGTTGTGTTCAACTCCTTGCGACACCATGGACTGCAGCGTGCCAGCCTTCCCTGTTTTTCACCAATTCCCAGAGCATATAAAGTCCTAAGGAATGCTTCTGGATAATAGTTTTTCTTGGAGTAATAAAGTAAATCATTCTGTTTTTTAAGGATCCAGTTTTCCTTCCTTGTGGTTAATATCACTTGAGATTTTAAAATGTATTCATCTTTATGTAAACATTTTCATTATGAAAACTATTGAATTTTACCAACCTCAGTTCAGTTCAGTTCAGTTCAGTTGCCCAGTCGTGTCTGACTCTTTGTGACCCCATGGACTGCAGCATGCCAGGCTTCCCAACTCCCAGTGCTTACTCAAACTCATGTCCATCGAGTCGATGATGCCATCCAACCATCTCATCCTCTGTTGTCCCCTTCTCTACCTGCCTTCAATCCTTCCGAGCACTAGGGCTTTTCAAATGAGTCAGTTCTTCACATCAGGTGGATAATATATTGGAGTTTCAGCTTCAGCATCAGTCCTTCCAATGAACATTCAGGACTGATTTCCTTTAGGGTGGACTGTTTGGATCTCCTTGCAGTCCAAGGGACTCTCAAGATTCTTCTCCAACACCACTGCTAAACAGCTTCAGTCCTTCAGCACTCAGCTCACAGTCCAACTCTCACATCCATATATGACTACTAGGAAACATAGCTTTGACTAGATGGACTTTTGTTGGCAAAGTAATGTCTCTGCTTTTTAATATGTTGTCTAGGTTGGTCATAGCTTTTCTTCCAAGGAGCAAGCGTCTTTTAATTTCATTGCTTCAGTCACCATCTCCAGTGAGTTTGGAGCCCTCCCCCCAAATAAAGTCTGTCACTGTCTCCATTGTTTCTCCATCTATTTGCCATGAAGTGATGGGACCGGATGCCATGATTAGTTTTCAGAATGTTGAGTCTTAAGTCAAATCTTTTACTCTCTTCTTTCACTTTCATCAAGAGGCTCTTTATTTCTTCTTTGCCTCTCTCATTTAGGATTGGATATAGACTTTGTTACTATAAGTGACATTATCAATTTTTTCTATCAATAATACCTCATTCTATATTATTACAGCAGCTTAAGAGTGGAAAATTGAGAAAGCTGTAACTATATTTTACAATGCGGCTGAAACTCAGAATATATTTGAGAACTCTTTTTTGACACTGCCACAAGAAATATTTTATGAGCCACATGAGAAAATTTCCCTTCGTGCTTTAAATTCATGGCTTTGAATGGCCTTTCTTATCTGATAACTCATTTTAGCCACAGCATTTGACTCTAGATAATTCTGAAGGACAATGAATAGTAAATTTCATCTTTTGAAAAAATTTGTTACTCTTGCATTTGTTTAAAGAATGAGTCATATGTTATGAAGGTATGTTTTGGTGCCATGTGCAAACAGCAGACACACTACTTTAAAACCAGGTCTCACAGATGAGCTAACTTAAAAGTAAAGAAAGGAAAGAGATTCTCAGAGGACTTAGGAAAGTAGATAGGGCAGTGTGGTAAGGAGATTTGGCTGTGTATTTTACTAAGAGCTTTCACTTTTTAAAAAGTGGCTTAAGCACACAGGATTTCCTTTATTAAAGTAAATGACAGACCTATACTGATTCAGTATATCTTACCACTGAGCATTATGACACTATGGTTAAAAACTTGAACTCTGAAGTCAGACAGCGAAGGTTGCATTCTGGCTCTAAAGCTGAGTGACATTGCAAAAATTTCAGACAATGGAGATAATGGTTGAGAGTATTTAATGAGATCATCTAATAAAACTATTTAGCATGGAATATAGTAGGTACTATTTTTCAGTCTTCCCATTTCCTCTCTGTGTTTTAGCCTTTGCTTGTGTGTGTATATCACTCTCAATATTTCCAGCTCTGTATATAGTGACAACACTAAGTGGGCTGAAAAAATAGTTTATACTGGTATTAACTATACCTCTTTTACCACAGAAAAATAAGCTATTTGAGGGTGAAGACTAACTCCCTGATAGAAAAAAAAAATCCACTGAGGAAATAAAATACATTATGTATCTTGGAGTTTAATAGCTTTGTGTCAGTTAGAAGATTTACTGAGTTGCTAAGCCAGATAATAAACAAAATGAAGTAATAACAATTACCCAAAACATAAATCTATTGTGGTTCAAATCCTCGGAAATACTGGCATTAACGTTTTAAATTCTTTCTTTGTTTAGCTTAGGGACAAAAACATATTATGACAGCAAAAATAAAACAATGTTCTTATGTCCAGAAGAAAAGTTGACATAATTGATACGGAAATTTTCAGTTATACAGTAATACTATCTCAGCTTGTAGGTAAGCAAATCTGTGAGTGGTTGGTACTTACAGCTATCAAAATTGTTCCTTGAGGCTGTATATTGCACAAATCAGTTCTGTTTTCCCCTTTGCTATACAATGTTTGACAGGCTCCTGCCTGACATGTTTTCTTTAAAATGATGCCTGTACCATTTTAATAGTAATTATCTATGACATGAAACTGGATTCTGAAGCTGTATATATTGAGATTCAAATTCTGTCCCATTTACTAACTCCTGTTACTTGAGCAGAAGACTGACATTCATATCCTCGTTTGACAATTGCAAACAACCACAGAAGTTCATAACAGTATTGTGATGATTAAATGAGGTAGTCCATGTAAAGATTTTTGCATAGATTTTTGCTTACATATATTGCACATTTAATAAATATTTCCTTTTATTATTCTGTAATTATTTTTTCTTGGTTCACTTTAGTTTTACTTTTCCAGACTAAGTTGTCCTGAAGCTCCACTTTCTCTTGATAGGTTCATCATGGTCTTACATCCAAATTTCATTCATCTTAGAAACAGTCTATTTTCTTCTTCCTGAATACAATTATTGCCATTTATACCTGTAATATTTCTCCTGTCTTCTTTTTTATTATAATTACCAAAGTATTAATTTAACTTGGAAAAGTGTAATTGCTTTTTTTACTCTTCTCCCTAATATTTGTTTCTCTGAAACTTCACCCTGATTATTCTTGTTCAAAATGGCTTTCATTATCTTACTGAAAACTTATTCTAAAAATTTTCAGTTTACTGCTGTCTGTATGTAAAAAGATAAGCCTAAAGTTTCTGAAATCTGTCAGTAACATGGTTCTTCAAACACATTATCATCTTGTACTGCCCTCTGCCATAAAATTATCTCTCCTTCAATCATTCTATATAACACACCTTATTAGCTTTTACAGGGATAAAAATACTTTCTCCGAACATTCCATGCCAGTCTCAGAAAACTTAACACCACTACACCTTCCCTATGTAGGTGTCTCGAAAAGTACACTTGCCAGCAAATCCTTGTTATGTTGAACTATTGCATTTACAGTCCATTTAGTGCTTGATCTCATATTGTTTTAATCTGTTCTATAATATTTAACATATGATGATAACTCACTTCAGTCATGTCCAACTCTTTGTGATGCTATAGACTGTAGCCTGCTAGGTTCTTCTGTCCATGGAGTTCTCCAGGCAAGAATACTGGAGTGAGTTGCCATACACTTCTCCAGGGGTTCTTTCCAACCCAGGGATCAAACATGTTCTTTATGTCTCCTGTATTGGCAAGTGGCTTTTATTTTTTACCACTAACGCCACCTGGGAAGACCTGCTGACTTATATCCCGTATCTTTTATTAACATTAAGATAATCTACAGAACATGCAGTTTTATAGGCTTTATGTCTTTCTCAGCGTCTCTAATGTATAATTTTAAAACACAACAAATACGTTTAAGAGAACTAATGCATAACAAAAACTTTGGCTCCTGGCTAAGATGGGGCAACAGGGACTAGACTTACCACCCCATGACAAAAAAATAAAAATGAAAAGCAATAAATATAACCAAAATTATATGAAACAACATTTTTCAAGTTATTGGATATCAGACAACAAAAACAGGGGTCCTCAAGAAAAAGGAAATGGATAAGATAAGCACTACAGTTCAACGTCTTCCTGCCTTGGGATTCTCCAGGCTGCAAAACAAGGAGGGGGACCCAAACCAGAGCTCAGACAACTTTCTGAGCTGAGGAGGTCGAGTTGAAGATCCAGAAAGCCCTAGCTGACTGAAGTTCTCAGAGAGAATACCAGAGAGGAGTGAGCTCTACAGAAGTAGCTAAGAGACAGCTGTGAAAGATATCCCTTTAGTGTTCAGCAGAGTACTGATCAATCCATGTTTGAGGAAACTTCCCGAGGCCAAGGAAAGAAGTAACTGGAAGTATTGGAGATATTGTGTTTGGTGCTTACACAGGGCAGCAAAAAATGCTTGCTGACACCAACCAATATGGAAAACCTTAATGTGCATGGGGCATTAGGTAGAGTACCTAGGAGAAGGTTGCCTCATTTGTAAAGATTAAAAGGCCCTTGATTTCACACTGTTCTGTTTCCACATAACAAATCTTAAAAGCAAAATTCACAAGGATCAAGCTGTTTCCTAATAACATAAAGTGAAGTGAAGTAAAGTTACTCAGTTGTGTCTGACTCTCTGCGACCCCGTGGGCTGTAGCCTACCAGGCTCCTCTGTCCATGGGATTCTCCAGGCAAGGATACTGGAGTGGGCTGCCATTTCCTTCTCCAAGGATCTTCCAGACCCAGGGATTGAACCCAGGTTGCTCGCATTGCAGGCAGACGCTTTACTGTCTGAGCCACCAGGGAAGCTGCCCCAATAACATAACTGCATTCCATAAGAAAGCTCAGGAATATTTATAGGAATACAAAATATTAGCACCCAAGAAGGAGAAATCCATAATGATTGGCAGCCAATCAAATAGATTACAAAGCATGTAAAAAAACATATTTCATATAAAGAGGAAAATCAATCATTCAAAATCAACTGAGAACTGTTATTGATATAAGAAATAGTATATATATGTAAATTAGGACAGTTATCAAAATTCTATTACATATGTATAATTAGAAATTGGACGGATGAAATATTTAAAGCTATGATGACTAAAAATATTCCAAATTTGATGAAAACCTCAAACATACAGATCTGAGATCAATATATTCCCCTTATAAGAAAAATAAAGCAAACCTCTTCAAGGCACCTCATAAATCAATTGTTCAAACCTAGTAATAGAGCCAGTCTTAAAGGCAATAACACAATGACATCTCACATAGAAATAAAGAACACAACAGATTTCTAATTATAGAAAAAAGAAAGAGTAAAATATCTTCAAGCAACTGAAAGGGAAAAATATTAACCCAGAACTCTTTCCCAGTGAAAAACCTTTCAAAAATAAAGGTGGACTAAAGAGTTCAAACAACCAAAGTTGAGAGATTTATCACTGGCAGACTTAAACTATAAGAAATGCTGATGGAAGTCCTAAAGCAAAAAGAAAATGATGTTTTACAGACATATAAATTTCCATCAAGAGTTGAAGATACTCTCATTGGTAACTACATTGGCAATTATATAAACTTTAAAAAATATTTATGTCTTGTAAAATATAATTGAATTTGTTAATTAAAACAATAACTGTATTATTAGATTTACAGAATCTGTAAAACAAGTAAAATGTTTGAAACCAATAGCTTTATGTCTAGAAGGGGAAGAAATAAGAGTATACTAGTATAAGTTTTTCATACTATACAGGAAATGGCATACTATCATTTAAAGGTGGACTATGATAAGTTAAAAATCTATGTAGTAAATCCTAAAAAACAAAACACTAAAATAACAAAATGAAGAGTTAAAATTGATTAGGCAACAGAGGAAACATAAGAAATAATTAACCCAAGGCAAGAAAGAGCAAGAAGACAAAGTAAACAGGAACAGAGGGAGAAAGATATAACAAATAGCAAGGTAATGATTTGAACCTCACCTATCCATGATCATATTAAGAAAGAATAGCCTAAAAAACCCATTCAAAGGGCTGAAACTGTCATATTAAATTGAAAAGCAAGAGCGAACTGTATGCTGTTTATAAGAAATATACTTTAAATATGGACACACATTTAAAAAATGAGAAAAGATATGCTAAAACTAGAAAAAAGAAAGCTGAAATGACTATATTAAATCCAACAAATGAGATTTCAGAATTAAAAAATAACAGGATAAAGTTATAACAAAATTATAAAAGAGTCAATAGATCAAGAGGACATTATAATGATACATATTTATAAACATGATGACAGAGCTCAATGAAGAAAAATTAAGAGAAGTACAAGGGGAAAATGCAAATACAAATTAGCAGATGGACATTTCAGTACATACATCTCAATAACTAAAAGAACAGGTGTGGTGAAAATCAACACAGTTGGCCAACACAACCAACTAACTTGCATTAATAGAACACTCCATTCAACAAAGGCAGAATAAATCTTTTTTAAGTTCAGATCAAACTTTTATAAAGACAGATCCTGTTTTCAGCCATACAACAAGTCCAGATAAGTGTTAAAAGATTCAAGAGAAATTCTGTTTTAAGATCAAAGTGTAATTAAATTCACAATAACAGATTTCAGAAAAAAAAAAAAACTCCAAGTATTGGAAAACAAGTAATATATTGAAATAACCTATCTGAATTTATTGAAAATGAAAACACAATACATTAGAATTTGGATAGTGTCAGTAAAGCAGTACTAAGACAACTTATAGCCATAAGCATTGATATTAAAAACAAAAGTCTTCATTAAGTGACATCAGTTTGTACCATGGAAACTAAAACAGAAGATCAGATTAAATTAAAAATAAGCTGAGTAAAGGGAATATTTAAGATCACAAATGAAAGTAACAAAATTGAAAATGAACAGACAAAAAAGAGTGGAAAATATCAATGAAATCAAAAGATATGAGTTCAATAAAATTGAAAAGTTTTAACTATAATGATGTGAGAAAACAAGAGATCATAAATGATTTATTTTAGAAACAAGAGAAATGACCTTACTACAGATTATATACTATCAGAAAGCTGAGAGACTCCCTTGTGGTACAAAGGCTAACACTCTGCCTGCCAATGCCAGGAACACAAATTCAACCCCTGCTCTGGAAGATTTCACATTCTATGGGGCAACTGAGCCTGTGTTGCACAATATTGAGCCAGCACACCACAACTATTGAAACCTGTACACTTTAGGGCCCTCGAGCCACAACCGAGTCCATGTGCCACAACTACTGAAGCCTGCACATGCTAGAGCCAGCAACTCACAACTACTGAACCCATGTGCTGCAACTACTGAAGCCCGTGCGCCCAGAGTCTGTGCTCTGCAGCAAGAAGAGCAAGCAGAATAAGAAACCTGTACACCCCAACTGGAGCAGAGCCCTGACTCTCCACGACTAGAGAAGCCCTCACAGAGATGAATTCTCAGCACAGTCATAAGAAAATAAAAAGAAAGGTAAGAAAACAATGCAAAACTTTTTGGTATAATAAATTTGACAACTTAGATGAGTTGAAAAAATTCCTTGAAAGATACAAGTGATGAAGCAGACTGGTTCCAAATCAGGAAAGCAGTATGTTAAGGCTATATATTGTCACTCTGCTTATTTGACTTACATGCAGAGTATATCATGAGAAACGGACTCATTTGAAAAGACCCTGATGCCAGGAAAGATTGAAGGTGGGAGGAGAAAAGGATGGCAGAGGATGAGATGGTTGGATGGCAACATCGACTCAACGGGCATGAGTTTGAGTAAACTCCAGGAGTTGGTAATGGACAGGGAGGTCTGGCATGCTGCAGTCCATGGGGTCTCAAAGAGTTGGACAGCACTGAGCGACTGAACTGAACTGAGACAATTTAAATATATAGAAAAATTATTCTTAACTCATGCATCATAGAAACGTAACTTGAAAGTCAGTTTGGCCTGTAGATGTGGCTTGCCAACTGTTCTCCTCACACAAGCCCACAGTGATTTTTCCTGTATGTTTTCTTCTACTATTTTATAGTTTTAGTTTTTTGCATTAAATCTATGGTCTATTTGAATTGTTTTTTGTGTTCAATACAAACTATGGATCAATGTTCATTTTTTGCAAATGGCTAATTGTTTCAGCACTGTTTGTTAAAATGACTGTACTTCCTCCACTAAATTTCTTGGCAGCTTTGTGGAGAATCATTTGTGAATACATGTGTGAGTCTATTGCTGCATTCTGTTCTGTTCCTTTGACCTATTTATTTATTTTCATACAATTACCAGATCGACTTGAATAGTCTGGAAACCATTAGTGTTATTTTTCCAATTTTGATCTTCTCTTTCAAATTTAATGAATTTAATAAAAGTGGAGTTATTTGGATTAGCTCTTCCTTTTTGAGTGAGCTTCATCACTTGCCTTTCCCCTGCTTCATTCGATATACTCAACTAATATTTGCAAATCAAATATCTGATGAAAAACTTGTGTTAAGTATATATAAAGAATTCTCAAAACTCTACAGATTAAAAAAATCCCCACCCCCCAAAAGAGGACAAAATAATTAAATATATATAAATTTTGCAAAAGAAGATATATAATGGAGAAAAAACAAATGAAAAGCTGCCTCATTAGTTTTATGAAAATGCAAATGAAAACTATAATAAGATATTAAATACACACCTATTATAATGGCTAAAATTGAAAAGACTGACCATTCTAAGCATTGGTGAGGATGTAAATGAGCCAAAATTTTCATATACTGCTGGCAGAAATATAAAATGTTTCAAATACTTTGAAAAACATTGTGGTATTTTATTAAAAGGTAAAATATCACATGATGTAGTCAGCCCACTCTCTGGTATTTATTCCAAAAGATGAAAAGCTCTTAAAAAGGCCTTTGGACAAATGTCTTGAGTCATTTTAAGATCCTTAGAAGAAATGGAGTAGCCATCATGGTCAACAGAAGAGTCCAAAATACAGTAACTGGATGCAGTCTCAAAAATGAAAAAATGATTTTTGTTCAATTCCAAGGAAAACCATTCAATATTACAGTAATCCAAGTCTATGACCCAACCAGTTATACTGAAGAAGCTGAAGTTGAACGGTTCTATGAAGACCTACAAAAACTTCTAGAACTAACACCCCTAAAAGATGTTCTTTTCATTATGGGGGACTGGAATGCAAAAGTAGGAAGTCAAGAATCACCTGGAGTAACAGGCAAATTTGGCCTTGCAGTAAAATATTACTGGTCAGAGCATAAACTTGGATTACCATGATATTGAATGGTTTTCTTTGGAAATAAACAAAAACCATTCTGCCATTTTTGAGGCTGCATCCAAATACTGCATTTTAGACTTGTTGACTATGATGGCTACTCCATTTCTTCTAAGGGTCTTAAATTGACTCAAAACATTTTAAAAAGAATATTATTTCATAATACATGAAAATAATGAAGTTCACATTTCAGAAAACAATTACTGGAACAATGACACATTCATTTATGTGTACTTTTTTTTTCTTTTGTCACTTATTTCACACTATAACTAGGGAACAGATTAGCTGAGGCAGAGATTGTATAGCTCACAAAGCCTAAGTCACTTACTATATGACCCTTTATGAAAATATTTTCCCAACCCCTACAATAGGCAAAGATTTCATAGATGACAGTGAAAACATACTCAAGAAACAAAATGTGTATTCAGTTCAAAGATTTTGAAAATTTGAAATAATTGTCAGTATGTGCGTGCGTGTGTGTGTTTGCATGTGTGTGTGTATGTGTAAGAAGGAGAAAGCAAACTTAAAGAGAATTAAGATCATGGCATCCGGTTCCATCACTTCATGGGAAATAGATGGGGAAACAGTGGAAACAGTGGCTGACTTTATTTTTCTGGGCTCCAAAATCACTGTACATGGTGATTGCAGCCATGAAGTTAAAAGACGCTTAATCCTTGGCAGAAAAGTTATGACCAACTTAGACAGCATATTAAAAAGCAGAGACATTACTTTGCCGACAAAGGTCTGTCTAGTCAAGGCTGCAGTTTTTCCAGTAGTCATGTATGGATGTGACAGTTGGACTATAAAGAAAGCCAAAGAATTTATGCTTTTGAACTGTGGTGTTGGAGAAGACTCTTGAGAGTCCCTTGGACTCCAAGGAGATCCAACCAGTCCATCCTAAAGGAGATCAGTCCTGGGAGTTCATTGGAAGGACTGATGCTGAAGCTGAAGCTCCAATACTTTGGCCACCTGATGCGAAGATCTGACTCATTGGAAAAGACCCTGATGATGGGAAAGATTGAGGGCAGGAGGAGAAGGAGACGATGGAGGATTAGATGGTTGGATGGCATCACCAACTCAATGGACATGGGTTTGTGTGGACTCTGGGAGTTGGTGATGGACAGGGAGGCCTGGCATGCTGCAGTTCATGGGTTCGCAAAGAGTTGGACACAACTGAGTGACTGAAATGAACTGAATTGAATTATTAGAGGCTTTAGAGACTTAGTTCAAGCTGTAGATTCCTTAATTGCTAGGTTATACTTTCTCTAGATTTAATAGTATAGTTAAGAGTTCTATCCCGTCTATCTTAATAAATTTGAAAAATACAATATTGTTAATAAATAGCCTCTGTAAGCAAGGCATTTTAGGCAATGCAGTTTGGCATAAAAGCTTGAATCAATTAATTTTTATAAGTACTTTCTTATGTTCCCCTACTTTCCTAATAAATAAGACTTTATTTATTACTAAAGTGATTTCTGGATAGAATTATTATATCTTTCTACCAATTTTCTTGGAAGTATAAAAATAATACGCTTAGTAGTGTAGAGAGACCAAAATCTTATTAGGTAACAGAATAGGAATTTGACAACTCATTGACAAATTAATTTCATTGCCAGATAGTGTACATTCATCTCTGTTTTCAGTCTTTGGTGGGACCATACAACCAGATTGCTGCTGCTGCTGCTGCTGCTGCTGTCTCTTTAGTCGTGTCCAACTCTGTGCGACTCCATAGACGGCAGCCCACCAGGTTCCCCCATCCCTGGGATTCTCCAGGCAAAACACTGGAGTGGGTTGCCATTTCCTTCTCTAATGCATGAAAGTGAAAAGTGAAAGTGAAGTTGCTCAGTCATGTCCAACTCTTAGCGACCCCATGGACTGCAGCCCACCAGGCTCCTCTGTCCATAGGATTCTCCAGGCAAGAGTACTGGAGTTTAACTCTGCTTTAAAAAGTAGAGTTAGGATCATATATTATCACAAAAAGCAGGTATATTCATGTATCTTGGTAATCTGGCACATGTCCCATAAACCAGGCCAAACTTTTAGCCTCAAAGGGTAGAAAGTTCTGATCTTTTAAGTGACAAAGTCATAAAATGGAACAAATGATCCTCACATGTAATCTCATGCAACATCGCACTTCAAGGTCCTTATAGCGATTTGGTAATAACTCTTTAGTCTTAAGTGCCTACAATTGACCATAAGTTATCTTACACCTGCCCTTTCCTACTGATTTTATTACTCAAGAATTCTGTAAATAACCTGCACCTTTTTTTCATCTTATTATTATGGAAGGCTGGTCGAAATCAAGTGTTAATTTATACAACAGATGCAAATGATCTCTATTTTTCTCTGTCTCTTACTTCAATTACAAAATAACCCAATAACTCCTAGGAAAGAAACTGCCTGCAAGTCCTTTTATCAAAGAGTGACTACTATCTAGTTTTTATTTGACCTATACATCACATAGTAACAGTGAAGATCAATGTATCGCACAGGGCTAAAAGTTTAAAATTGACACGTAGATGTGACTTTTTAAAAAATCTACAGGTATGTTTTCAACCTCCTTTGCAATAATGGGCAGTTTTATTGTTAATCTAACACATGGTTATACCTTGAGTATACCAAAGAAGAAAAAAAATTAGTAAGAAATTTTAGTTAACACCACAGTTCCTTTTTAATAGCTTACCAGTATATTATTTTCAAGCACATTTTTGAGGGGTGGTATCCGTTCTTTCTAAACAATGCATGCTACTTTTTCAACATGTATTGTCATCTATACACAACTCTGATGAGATCGTACTCACAATACTTTTTTTTTCTGCTGCCCCATCAGAGAGAAGGGGAGGAGAATATATCAGAACAACCGCAGTAGAAACTATCAAAAGGTTGTGTAAATAGTGATAAAATTGGTTAAAATAATATTCATTACTCTATAAGTTTATGAGGGATGATAAAAAATTTTTTGACACTTGTGCAATAGAACTTCAGAGAGAAGGACTTCATTAAAATAATTTAAAAACTGGTGATATAATATACAGAAATGAACATTTAGGACATTTAAAAGAATTGTCCATCTAGCAGCTGATGGCAGCCTCACAGTTTGTATAATCTGACATTACATTTGATAAACACAGGAGAGATTTCATAGGACAAATCCTAAACTGAAGGCAAGGCAGCATCATCTGTTACATCAGGTACCTCTCAGGCTGAGATTTCTCTGATGCTTATAACCCAGAAAGCTAAAACTTTGCCCACCATGGCTTCACTCCCCAGAAAGGCCACTCATTAGAAAACAATGTAAAGGAATTCCCTTCTAATAATCAAATTTGAGTGGAAGGACAAGAAGAATGGCAGAGTGGCAATGGATAGGAATTATAACATTTTTGTTCCCTTTATATATATTATCTTGCTCTATCTTTGTCACTGTAATTCTCAATAATTCTTTATGATCCCATTTCATGAGTGCATGCACATACATACTCATGTGTATTTAACCTTCTAGCACTAAAGAGGATGCAGAAAATTAAATAAAATTTTAATTTCCAACATGAGACTCAATAAATAAAATTAAACACAATTATATACATATGTATATGTATATATTAATATATATATTTGTGCATATATATATATATATAATTTAACAAATTAAAATTGGAGTAAAACTCTTGAATAAACTTGCCTGCCACAACCTGTCTGCTCCAGGTTCCCATTATAATGGATGGAACACATTAATATACTACATATAATTTCTTTTTCATAGAATATCCTCAGACATAAATTGTGAAACCATTCATTTTTAATAATACCAACTTTAATACAAAATTTAACCAGTCATAAGGCAACATGTGGCTTTCCCATGGCTCGTGGGCAAAGAATCTTCCTGAAATTCAGGAGACACAGAAGACAGGGTTCGATACTTGGGTTGGGATGATCCCTCGGAGGAGGAAATGGCAACCTACTCCAGTATTCTTGCCTGGAGAATCCTCATGGACAGGGGCACCTGGCAGGCTACAGTCCACAGATCACAAAAGGTTGGACACAACTGAGTGACTAACATTTTTTACTTTTCTTTCTACTTCAAGGCGATATAACCAGTATTATGGGCTGTCAGTGGGAATGAAGAATAAAAGGCAGAACCAAGCCCCAGTCTCTCTCCATCTCTCCACATTCCCTACATAAAAGAATTCAGATACAGAACAATTAAGTTCTGTACACTTCAGTGATCCCTGATGATAGCAGAATTCCACATCCTAGTTCTCTAACCAGGAGCATGTCAGCTCACCTTTCTGTTTCAGTTCCTTAGCTGATAAAACAGGAGTAGTAATGGTAGCTACCCCATAAAGTTGTTCTGTTGACTACATAAATTAATATATGTAAAAACTTGGAACTCTGTTTATCACGCAGTAGGTGCTATATTAAGATCAGCTCTCCCTGCAGTTATTGTTGTATAATAATTACAACATCTGATACTTTGCCATCAACATAGGGTGAAAGTATTTTCAGAATTCTTTTTTAAGAGATAAAAGCATTTAAAATCATTTAGAAGCATTTCTATCAAGCTTAGGTTAAATAAACATGTTTTCCATTTTGAGGTTAAACTAATTATCCTGACAAATTTTCTAAACCAGAATATCTCATTATTCTGTAACACTGAAGCAAGGCAACATCATTTATGCAACCATTATGGTGCTTTTGAGTTTTAATATGCCGAGTCGTGTTCAAGATTTACATAAACAGTATTTATTATCAGGCTAATTATAGGGACCTTTGGTTGGGTTTGTCATCTGACCATAGGTTATAGTTACCATTTGCCACTGGCAGAGGATTGCCAAGCTTATATCCCCATTGGTTCTAAAACAACTCGCAGCAATGAACACTGAAGTCTGTAACACTTTTCATCACCTAATAGTTTCTGTGCTTGTCTATGCCCGGCACTTAAGGTAGATATACAGTACACTCTGTATCCACTCAAGGATTTGAGATAAAGTCTATGAAAATAGCTATAAATGTCAACATTATACAGCATCATAGCCCTATATTAGTGTCAGGAAGGCGTATTACCAGTTTAAGGCTGTAATCATTCATACTCTACCTAGTAATGGTATGACACATCCATTTAGAAAGACGTTCTGCTCACAGAAAGTATTATATTAAAATGACAAATGCATATATACCTGAGCCTGAATACACAACATTGACTACACAAGTGAGAAATTGTTTTTCATCGTGATAAATATTATATATAAATGCTGAACAAATGTGTATGTGTGATTTTTAAATTGTGCTACTTTGTAACTTCTTGTATATCAATTATTTTAGGAAGTATGCACATTTTAGGCTTTTTTCTTTTTTTTACTTTTCCCCCCAAAATAAATTCTGGTATGGTTTCTTATAAGGTAAGCATACCTCTATGGAACTAGAATAGTAATCTGTTATATTATCATATTCAGACATATTTTTGTCAGAAAAAATGGAAAATTACCAACTTGGTGTATTTTCTTCCATTTTTATTGAAAATTCAAGGTCAGTGTTTCATCTAGGGACAGTCTTGAGTGGGGAGAAGAAATGGCTGAAGTAGTATTCTAGATGTTTACTACAATTTAGGCAAAGATCAAACAATGTAACCCGGGGGGATTTTCCTTAGTGTCTCTGTAAATAAGGGCATTGACCTCAATGAGCTCTATAAAAATGTTTTACTATTAAAAAAACTGATGTTAAACCAAATATAAATATCTTTGCCCTCTTCTTTCTTTCTTTTATCCTTAGTTTTTTTGGGGGAAGTCTGATAAACTTGAATCCTGTACAATGTGCATTTCCGGAATATCATAATTACATAAACTGGTGATGGTTTTTTCCCTTGTTTAGCTGACATCATTCTTCCCCTTAACTTGACAGTTCACAGGCACCTCCAAGCTTTGTGTCTCCCTTTTATTGACTTCACTATACTCTAGCTTCACTTGAGAAACATTGATATAGTGCTAAAAAAAAAAAAAAAGGCATTTTTACCATTGGGAGTCAGCTTCCTGAGTTTAGAATCTCAGTTTTCTCACTGTGGCCTACATTACTTTTGGCAAAGTATTTAGCATTGCTGTTCCTCAGTTTCACCATCTGTAAAATGACAATAATAGTGTTTACCCTCCAGGGTTGTTCTGTAGTTTAAAAGAATTTCTTACACGTAAAGGCAGGGAAATGTGCTAAGTACTCAATAAATGTTAGCTATTATTTTTCTGTTCTTAACCATTCTGTAGTTTTTTCTTGTTAAAAACCAAGGATAGATTCAAAAAATAATTATTTCATAACTGCTTTTAGAGGGCAAGCTATAAAGACCTCCATTACGTTTTGTGAATAAGTTGAATCATTTTCCTATTCTTACAAAGTATATATTCCATTGGATGCAAAAGATGAAATCAAGTAAATATGAATAAGGAATAAGAAACTTTCAGGTATCAAAGGAATGCTAAAAATAAAGACAAAGACACTTAACAGAGATTAAAAGGGCTAGGAGAGTGGAGAGGGGAAAATAATGCTTTCACTGGCTTACATGCATAACGTAATTTTCGAGTGAATCAAGGCTCAGTTCTTGCACATTATCTCTGCTTTGTTTGTACACTCTGCTTTTATTACTTCACCCAGACCCAGGGCTTAATTATAACTCTCAAAGGTACCATATAATCTGGATAGCTTCCTCAACCCTGCCACGCTGGCAGTTACCTATCACAGTAAACGTCTTTTTCCCTTTGCTAAGACTGAAAACCCTGGAGCTATCTTAACTCCCTTTTCTGTCTTATATTCAGAGCAAATTTTGTCAACTCTACCTTCAAAATTTATCTAATATTTTGCCAATTCTCACCACTTTCACTGCTGCCATCATTTCCTAAGACTTCCTGGAAATTTTAATCAAATTATTGGACACCTTCCTAACTGGTCTCTCTGGGTTCATATTGCCCATGTAGAACTTCATTCAAACACAGCAGTAGAGTGAGCATGAATTGGAGGAGGAGGCTGTGCCTCCTCTGTTCAAAGGTTCCAGTGGTTCTGATTTTATTCGGAATACAATCAGTCTCAGCACGCACGATAAGGCCTTGCTTGATCTGTCCCATGTCCTTTATGTTACTTCTCTTGCATACCACCTCCTCTTCCTACTTCATTTGTCACCTGGTAAACTGACTTCCTTAACATTCATGAAACACATCAATAGTTCTGGCTCGGGGGCTTTTGCTCATCTGCAAATGTCAGACATGCACTTCCTCCATCAGTATGGTTTGCTTCCTCCATTCCTTCAGGGCTTCATCCAAATTTGACCTTCTCAGTGAGGTCTTCCTTTTAAAAACTGGATCCCCAACCCCTAGAACTTCTTATTCGCCATTTATGATTCATTTTTGCTCTCCATAAAGTATTACCTTCTAATGTATTTATTTTGTTGTATGATTTCTTCTTTACTAGGTTATAAACATCATAAAGTGAAAGTCTCTCAGTCACGTTTGACTCTTTGTGACCCCATGGACTATATACAGTCCATGGAATTCTCCAGGCCAGAATACTAGAGTGGGTAACCTTTCCCTTTTCCAGGGGATCTTCCCAACCCAGGGATCGAATCTAGATCTCCTGCATTACAGTTGGATTCTTTACCTGCTGAGCCACAAGGGAAGCCCAGATATCATAAAGGCAAGAGATTATTGTCCGTCATTCAATGTTGCATACCAACTGCAGAGGCAATAGCCTATTGTGTGTTCTTTCAACATTTATTGAATGAATGAGTGAATGAAGTCCGGAAGTCTTCTCTGGGGAATAACATTTGTTTTGAGCCCTTGATATTGAGAGAGAGACAACCATTATACAGTTGGTGGCAGAGAATATTCTAAGCAAAAGAAATGTCCTTAGTAACTGTTAAACTTTGAACAAAGAAAGGAGAGACATGAAATTACTTATATTGTCCTAATTTCTGTGTTAAGAACAATGATGGAGTAAAATAAGTGAGGATAAGAGAGGCAGAGTCTATATTCTATGAAGAAAGAAATGGACAAGGCTTCCAGGCTGCGGTAAGAAGTGGAATTCATTTTAGATGTAAAAGGTAGCACAGCTGAAAGGGGCTATTTAAGGCATGGGTGGAGGGAAGTTATATAATCTGGTTGTATTTTTTTAAATCCATTGGCTAGCAAAAGATAGAATGTTATTTTTTACTTGGGAAAAGTAATCAGGGGAAACCACTTTATCAAGAATTTTAAATCAGTAACATAAAAATTGTCTGTAGAACTAAGTCACTGAGGTTTCATATCGGAGAAATAGATAGTAGGCATAATTTTCACTGAGTTCACATTTTTTTCAACATAATCTAAACATTCTGAGTATTCTAGACTGAATTTATCAGTGGTCTCATTACTATCTCTGGAATGGTTTATTTTTCTGAAGACTTCACAGTAATTAACAGTTCCATATGCTTTCCATGAGTCTTTAAAAAAATACTATCAAAGACGTAGCAAGTTACATTTATAGAACTTCCCCAAGTATACAGTTTTTAAATAATGTGTATGAATTTAAAAATGAAAATAGTATTATATTATCCAGAATATATCCTTGTGACAACAGCAAATATGTACTTTGCATACAAGTTTGACTTAATCTTTTAGAATTATTTTAATGTACAGTTTCTGTCCATTATTATGTGTATATGTATATGAAATTCAATACTCATGCTAATTAAATTTATGTTAATAAACACAATAAATAAATATAATGAATATGAGTAATACAATTTATAATAAGTTTAATATGAAAATTAAAACGATCAAATTAATTTGTTACTAACATTTTAATAAAATTCTAGTATTAGTAAAATAACATAGGGCATTGATATCAGTGTAGACTTTCAGGCCTACAACAATTATCCTGAACCTATGTTAAACACCACTAAGATACATGCTGCTGCTGCTGCTAAGTCCCTTCAGTCGTGCCTGACTGTGCGACCCCATAGATGGCAGCTTACCAGGCTCCCCCCTCCCTGGGATTCTCCAGGCAAGAACACTGGAGTGGGTTGCCGTTTCCTTCTCCAGTGCAGGAAAGTGGAAAGTGAAGCCGCACAGTCGTGTCTGACTGTTCGTGACCCCATGGACTGCGGCCTACCAGGCTCCTCCCTTCATGGGATTTTCCAGGCAAGAGTACTGGAGTGGGGTTAAGATGCATGACAAAACGCTAAATCTGACAAGGGAATGCAGATAGAAAAGTCCATGGAAATTTCTAGATTTTTTTTTTAATGCAACCCTTATAATTGAGGAGCTGCAATTTTACCTTTTAAAAAAGTGAAGAAGAGGAAATTAAACATATTCCATTTGTTTTCATTATGATTACTTTCTTTCTACAACTCTACGGTATATTTATTTAAGAGGAAGAAACAGAATTGTCAAATTTGAGTGTCAAACCTATGTGAATAGGATATAAATTCTCTTTTATTTTGTGTTTAACTGTGATGTACAATGAGATTTATGTTCACAGAGTCAGAATACGGGATAGAAATGAGTACCATTTTTTACCTATTTTTTCATCTAATTATTGTGCTTCTGCTCTGCTCTCTTTTAAGCTCTTATGTCTGCTTTATTTTAACGCATATGTAAAATGACTTCATCAGCCAAACAGCAGTCAGGTCAGCATAAAGAAGTGTTGCAATGAGCCCCATGACATAGTCAACAGTCCTAAAAGTTATTGGTGAAATTAAAAAAATAAATCACATATTCTCTTAACAATCCCAGCACATTTTATGTCAGACACTATTTTTCACTTATGTTTTAGAATTAATTTAATATGATTCTAAATTATATTGCAGAAAAACCCTTCCTTATCTTCAGGGGGGTGTGAAATGCATATTAGATGAAAAGAGCCCTGACATTTTGAAACTGGTGGTTTATTTGTCTATCTGAAAATTACCAGAGATTTTTCAGGCCAAGTAAAAATATAACAGTTTTCTTCCCCCAGTATTATTAATTGGTAGTATACCTGGGGAAGCTCAGTGGCAGCATATTTGGACCATTTTGTTACTTTCTCATATTCAGGTACTTTATCCACCTTACAAGCCTCCATGAGTAAATGTCAGTAGCAATGAAATATTTCATGTCTTTCCTCTGCTTTAGGAAGCTATCTACATAGAATTTCATGAAGCGTCAGAAACACAAGAGCCTGAAGCTTCAGAAAACCTGAAACTACTCATCAGTTTAAAGTTCTTTTTTGTTTTGGTGCTGATTCTACTTTGCTACAATAAGTTCTTTCTATTATCCATAATAACTAGTTAAACCATGTTCATGCATTTGGCTCAGAATGTGTGAGTGCTAAGATGTGTCCAACTCTTTGTGATCTCATGGTCCCCTGCCAGGCTCCTCTGTTCATGGAATTTTCCAGGGAAGAATACTGGAGTGGGTTGTCATTTCCTCCTCCAGGGGCTCTTCCCAACCCAGGGATCAAACTCATGTCTCCTTCATTGACAAGCAGATTATTTCCCACTGAGCCACCTGAGAAGCCCACTTTTTACTTCATTTTAAAGCAAATTTCTTATACCTGTATTCCAAACATAGTTATTTGTATTGGTTTGATCCACAATAATTATTTTGTCTGACTACTACCATATCAAATAAACTACAGAAGCATTACTATCAACAAAGCTAGTGGAGGTGAAGGAATTTCAGTTGATCTATTACAAATTCTAAAAGATGATGCTGTGAAAGTGCTACACTCAATATGCCAGTAAATTTGGAAGACTCAGCAGTGGCCACAGGACTGGAAAAGGTCAGTTTTCATCCTAATCCCAAAGAAAGGCAATGCCAAAGAATGCTCAGACTACCACACAATTGCACTCATCTCACACACTAACAAAGGGATGCTCAAAATTATCCAAGCCAGGCTTCAGTAGTATGTGAACTAAAAACTTCCAGATATTCAAGCTGGATTGAGAAAAGTCAGAGGAACCAGAGATCAAATAGTCAAATCCGTTGGATCACAGAAAGAGCAAGAGAGTTCCAGAAAACTATCTATTTCTGCGTTATTGATGACATCAGAGGCTTTGACTGTTTGGATCCCAACAAACGGTAAAAATTCTTAAAGAGATAGGAACAGCAGACCACCTGACCTGCCTCGTGAGAAATCTGTATATAGGTCAAGAAGCAACAGTTAGAACCGGACACGGAACAACAGACAGTTTCCATATCGGGAAAGGAGTACATCAAGGCTGTGAACTGTTACCCTGTTTATGTACTTCACATGCAGAGTATATTATGTGAGATTCGGGAGTGGGTGAAGCACAGGTTGAAATAAAGATTGCTGGGAGAAATATCAATAACCTCAGGTATGCATATGACACCACCCTTATGGCAGAAAGGGAAGAGGAGCTAAAAAGCCTGTTGAAAGTGAAAGAGTGAAAAAGTTGGCTTAAAGTTCAACATTCAGAAAATGAAAATCATGGCATCTGGTCCCATCACTTCATGGGAAATAGATGGGGAAAGAGTGGAAACAGTGACAGACTTTATTCAGCTCTAAAATCACTGTAGATGGTGACTTCAGCTATGAAATTAAAAGATACTTACTCCTTGGAAGGAAAGTTATGGCCAACTTAGATAGCACATTGGAAAGCAGAGACATTACGTTGCCGACTAAGGTCCGTCTAGTCAAGGCTATGGTTTTTCCTGTGGTCATGTATGAATGTGAGAGTTGGACTGTGAAGAAGGTTGAGCACCAAAGAATTGATGCTTTTGAACTGTGGTGTTGGAGAAGACTCTTGAGAGTTCCTTGGACTGCAAGGAGATCCAACCAGTCCATTCTGAAGGAGATCAACCCTGGGATTTCTTTGGAAGGAATGATGCTAAAGCTAGAACTCCAGTACTTTGGCCACTTCATGCGAAGAGTTGACTCATTGGAAAAGACTGTGATGCTGGGAGGGATTGAGGGCAGGAGGAGAAGGGGATGACAGAGGATGAGATGGCTGGATGGCATCATGGACTTGATGGACGTGAGTCTGAGCGAACTCCGAGAGATGGTAGTGAACAGGGAGGCCTGGCATGTTGCGATTCATGGGGTCGCAAAGAGTCGGACATGACTGAGCAACTGAACTGAACTGAACCTATCAAATTACCCATACCACTTTTCAAATAACTAGAACAAATAATCTTAAAACTTGTATGGATTCATAAAATACCCAGAACTGCAAAAGCAATCCTGAGGAAAAAGAACAAAGCAGGAAGTCTAATCCTCCCAGATCTCAGACAATACTACAAATATACAGTAATCAAAACGACAGGCATGTGGATCAATGGAACAGAATAGGGAGCCCAGAAAGAAACCCAGACACCTATAGTTCATCTCAACAGAGGAGGCGAGAATATACAGTGAGGAAGAGTCTTTTCAGCAACTGGTGTTGGGAAAGGTCAGCTCCATGTACATCAGTTTAGAATGCTTTCTCACATCATACATGAAAATAAACTCAAAACAGCTCAAAGACTTAAACATAAGACATGGCACCATAAAACTCCTATTAGAGATCATAGGTAAAACACCCTCTGAGATAAAATGTACCAATGTTTTTATAGGTTTCCCAAAGCAATATAAATAAAAACATAGACAGACAGGATCTAATAAACTTACAAGTTTTTACACAACAAAGGAAATAATAAACCAAAGTAAAAGGCAACCTAAAGAATGGGAAAAATATTTGCAAATGATCAACTGATAAGGGATTAACTTTCAAAATATATAAACAGCTTATACAACTCAATAACAAACAAGCAAACAGCCCAATCAAAAAAGGGGCAGAAGTCCTAAACAGACATTTCTCCAAAAAAGGCATACAGATGGCCACCAGGCACTTGAAAAGATACACAACACCTTTAGTTATTAGGAAAATGCAAATTGAAACTATAATGAGTAACACCTCACCTCAGTCAGAATGTCCAGAATTTTAAAAGTCTACAAATAACAAATGCTGGAGAGGATATGGAGAAAAAAAAATCCTTCTACACTGTTTGTCAAAATGTATGTTGTTGCAGCCACTGTGGAAGACAGTACAGAGGTGCTTCAAAAAATAAACATAAAATAAAAATAGGGCTTCCCTGGTGGCTCAATGGTGGAGTCCACTAGCCAGTGCAGGGGACATGGGTTTGATCCCAGACATGGGAAGATCCTGCAAGCTGCAGAGCTCTAGGCTGTGTGCCACAAAGCCTGTGCTCTGGAGCCTGGGAGCCACATCTACTGAGCCCACGTGCCACAACTCCTGAAGCCTGTGCACTCTAGAGCTCTGCAGCAAAAATGCCACTGCAGTGAGATGACTGTGTGCCACAACTAGTGGAGAAGCAAATGGCAACCCACTCCAGTACTCTTGCTTGGAAAATCCCATGGACAGAGGAGCCTGGCAGGCTATAGTCCATGGGGTCGCAAAGAGTTGGAGATGCCTAAAGTGACTTAGCACGCCCCACAACTAGCGAGAAGCCCTTGCTCTCACAACTAGAGAAAAGTACACAGAGCAATGAAGAGCCAACACAGCCAAAAATAAATAAATAAAATTTTCTAAAAAACTAAAAATAGAATCACCATAGAAAACCCACATCTAGAAAACCCACTCCTGGGTATATATGCAGTGTTAGTCACTCAATCATGTCTGACTCTTTGCAAACCCATGAACTGTATCCTGCCAGGGTCCTTTGCCCATGGAATTTTCCAGGCAAAATATTGGGTAGCCATTCCCTTCTACAGGGGATCTTCCTGACCCAGAGATTGACCCTGGATATATCCAGACAGAACTGTAATTGAAAAAGATATATGCTCCCCTATGATCATAGCAACACTATTCAAAATAGCCAAAACATGGAAACAACCGAAATGTCCATCAACAGAGGAATGGATTAAAAAAAATGTGGTACACATACACAATGGAATTCTACTCAGTCACAAAAAAGAATGAAATAATGCCATTTGCAGCAACATTGATGAAACTGGTGATTGTCATACTGAGTGAAGTTAAGTCAGACAGACAAAGACAAATATCATAAGAGAGCACTTACATGCATAATCTAAAATATGATACAAATGAACTTATGTATGAAACAGAAACAGACTGACAGACACAGTGGACAGACATGTAGTTACCAAGGAGGAGGTGAGGCAGAGAAGGGATGGAGTGGGAGGTCGGGGTTAGCAGATGTAAGCTATTACGTAGAAAGTGAATAAACGACGAGGTCCTACTGTATAAAACAGGGAACTATATTCAATATCCTGTGATAAACCATACTAGAAAAGAATAGAAAAGCAATGTATATATATGTATATATATATATGTTTAACTGAATCACTTTGTTGTACAGCAGAAATTAATACAATATTGTAAGTTAACTATATTTCAGTTACAAAGGTCATAATTATGTGGCAGGATATAGTTACTCCCACATTTGGGGAACATAACTCAAAATCCACCATATTCACAGTTAGACAGCAATAGTGGAGATAATATTGTTAATATGCTTTATATAACACATATAGTTGTATCATACTTACTGGTATGTCCTTTATATATTTTATGGCTGTGTACAGAGATGAAATATGCATAAATACACTGCAGATGCCTTCGTGTATCAAAATTGTATCTTATAACTGTATCGATGCTTTGCTCAGTTCACCTGAAACCGATTATACCATGCTTGACTCTCTGCAAAGCAATCATCCCCTCCAGAACAGTTCACTCAGTACTAATCGATGAGAATAGAAACATCACTTGTCACTACTCAAGTGCTTTGATTTGTATAAGCTTTATGAGAGAGAGACATGGTGACAACCCCACCCCTTCTCCAACTCCAGCCCCATTTTTCTTTTCAATCCTCAGGAGCCTTTGTATTGATTACTATTAACTTTGAGATGCTTTCTATAGCAGAACCACTGGATTGCAGTCAGACTGTCTATAACCACTTATTCCTTAAGTCCTGTTTAAAATCCCACCTAGCTATCTACCTGAAATGTCAGTATTTTCTAAGAAATAGTATTTAAAAGTCATTAGGAAACATGAACGTCACTAAATAAACCCACTGATATTTTCAGGAAGTAAATGCCATTGCACCAATTTTACATTTGACAAATGATGCTGTATTTTACTCTGTGCTACTCATCATGTGCACACAAACCCACACAGAGCCACACACATTCACACATAACAAGGAATGTTGAAGCACTGTAGTTAGTAATTTTATATTTTTTACTGAGTTTGTAAGTAGAGTGAATAAAAAGATACTTCTTCACATCTTAGGATGATAATAGAATGCTGTCAAATGCTATGGCTTAACAAGTTCCATGAAGATTGCTTTTGTTACTGATGTAGATATCTCTTTTCATACCACAGTTGGTCTAAAATGGCTTTTTCCAATAAACTATATAATAGTACTGAGGGCTCAGATATTATTTTTCATAACCATTGGCTATTTAGGAAAAAGGACTGTAATCAACAACTGACAAGGAGACAAATTAATAGTCAAATGTATTAAATAGTTGTCCTACCCTTACTTTAGGATCATATGAATATTGCAGGATCCATTGGGACAGATGCCCTTATTAAGAACACCTAGTTGTTAAAAAAAAAAGTCAATTAGTCAAGGTCTTACATTAAAAACTCAGCTTACACACTAGCATACACTTCACTGAATTTTGAACAAACTGAATAACATCTTTGAAATTTTGCTACCATTTATTTTGAGCATTTATTAAATGCATGTCTAAGCCAGTAATTAAAAGAAAGTATAATAATCAACTAGCCATAGACAGCTTGAAGTATATAACTTATTCAATAACTATAAATATTAAAGTATAAAACAACTTCTTGTTGCTGATCTTTTCTCTAACTCTTTCTAGAAGGGTAAACAGAATGTGTAACTATCATTAATGAGAAAGAATTCTTTTTTTAAAAAACTTATTACTTAGGAAAAAGAAAACATATTTCTTCTTACCCGAATAAGATTTTGTGAGTGTGTGTGCACACTAGGAAAAAAGTAATCTTTAGAAAAACAGTGTAGTTCCTTTGCCATAGCTATTTACTTGCAAAAACAATTTTAAGTTTAAAATAAAAGGCTACTCCCAGAATTTAAATGATACTTAGTCTGCTATTTAAAAAACCTAGGGGAAAAACTCCACTATATACACATTTGGTTCAAATTTTCCACAGTTTAAACTATCACCAAGCAAGTCAGATGCATAATTAAGAATCCTCAAGTTAAGGATGAAGTTCTAAACACACTTAAATGTAAGCCTGGCCTCACCCCTCCCCCAGCACAAGGCACTTAAGAGGAATGAAATCTATCTTCTTTCTAAAAGTTAATTTGCACTCATTTTAGAGTATTTCTTCTGGGAAATTAAGGCAAACCTCTGAGGCATGGAGCTTTGTCATTAGAAATTCTCTACTTGAGAAGCTGATAATTTAAAAATACAAATTTTTAATACGATTTATCAAGATCGGAAAATAGGAGAGGAAGCTCTCTCACTTTATTCCTAATTTGTGTACTCGTGGCTGTGGGTTATGGAGAGAGAGGGCAGAAAAGGAATCACAAAATAGAAATTTGCACAAGTACACAAGATCACAAGGCAGAGGAAGCAGGGGAGCCTGGAATGTCCTCCTGCTGGGTGTGCACATGGCCTTCCACTCAGCCCATGAAACACTGCATTGTTTAGCAACGGCAGACACCGGGAGCACAGTGAACACTGTGTTGCAAACGTTTTCATTAAACGAAGTTAGTAAACTAATCATGCTTCCAGGACTCTTCCTGACAGGGTGATTTCCGACCTGGTAAAGCCAAGCTTCTCCAACTCTAACCACCTACAGGGCAGAGACTTGCTTTCAGCTACTCTTATGGCAAGATGCAGGCTGTCAGTATGCCACTGAGGCTGAGCAAACTTGATACTCTGTCTGAATAATGTCCCAGTATGCCTGGGATTAAGAATAAATCTTTTAAAATGAAAAGTCAAGCAGGAAATATGTATAACATACTAGCCTTTAGGGTAAAACTCCTCCAAAAGGAAAGTGTTTTGACTCAGTTTTAAAAGACTGCTGGGGAATGATACATGTTTGAGAAGGGCATCTTGTAAAAAGTATAAGCCTGTTGTAAAACTTGCAAAAGCAAAGTTTTTTAAAAATAAAATATATTTTAGACAAACCTCATGAACCTTCTTGGAAAGACAGTCACAGTCAACTTGCTGATTGTTGTGTGAGAAGACAGTTAAACACCGCATTGAAACCATGTTCATCATCCAAGGAGAGTCTTATAGAGAAGCATTGTGTAAAACATTATTTAAAAGGAGAACAAAGAATAAATGGCTTAAATTGTATTAGCTAATACATAGGGAATTTACATAAATGGGAACATGAATAGTCACTGACAAATAAAGTTTCAGGAAATCTTTGGAGAGAGAGCAAAAAAACACCAGGGCATCATATTATGACAACAAATAGAATATATTAGGATCATTTTTCCTATTAAAATGGGTGGTTTTGAGTTTGAACTATAAACTCATGAAATTAAAGCTCTCTGGGGTGTACTATTATTATAGTAACATGTTCTTAAAAGCGTAAGTAAAATACTTCATTTAAAAGCATCATGTTTTCAGTGGCCTAGAACAGCTCTGCCATTGGCATCTAGTTGTCTACTCAAGTTTTGTGGTGTAGATTTGTCTTTGTTTTCTTTAGATGGTCATGACAATTCAGATTTCTAATTTTTATATATATATAACAAAGAATTTTCAGTGTATGAAATAGCTACTGTATTGCTGATTAGAAACATATTCAAGAGTTTGAGAATATTTTATACAGTTACATTATAGTTGGATTTTAGATATCATCATTTCACTGTAGGTGCATGTAATCATGCCACATAAAATTCAGAATTAGTGTGCTGTATCATCATCATCAACATTGTTTGCATTAAGATAGGCGAACCATGTATCAGGATAAAAATAGCAGTTTTCATTGGAAATGTATGCTTTAATATTAGAATAGTCTCAAGACAAAAAACTACCATACAATTGCACTCATCTCACACGCTAATGAAGTAATGATCAAAATTCTCCAAGCCAGGCTTCAGCAATACGTGAACCATGAAATTCCAGATGTTCAAGCTGGTTTTTGAAAAGGCAGAGGAACCAGAGATCAAATTGCCAACATCTACTGGATTATCGAAAAAGCAAGAGACTTCCAGAAAAACATCTATTTCTGCTTTATTGACTATGCCAAAGCCTTTGATCACAATAAACTGTGGAAAATTCTTCAAGAGATGGGAATACCAGACCACCTAACCTGCCTCTTGAGAAACCTATATGCAGGTCAGGAAGCAACAGTTAGAACTGGACATGGAACAACAGACTGGTTCCAAATAGGAAAAGGAGTATGTCAAGGCTGAATATTGTCATCCTGCTTATTTAACTTATATTCAAACTACATCATGAGAAACACTGGGCTGGGAGAAGCACAAGCTGGAATCAAGATTGCCGGGAGAAATATCCATAACCTCAGATATGCAGATGACCCGACCCTTATGGTAGAAAGTGAAGAGGAACTAAAGAGTCTCTTGATGAAAGTGAAAGAGGAGAGAGGAAAAGTTGGCTTAAAGCTCAGCATTCAGAAAATGAAGATCATGGCATCAGGCCCCGTCACTTCATGGGAAATAGATGGGGAAACAGTGGAAACAGTGTCAGACTTTATTTTTTTGGGCTCCAGAATCACTGCAGATGGTGACTTCAGCCATGAAATTAAAAGATGCTTACTCCTTGGAAGAAAAGTTATGATCATCCTAGATAGCATATTCAAAAGCAGAGACATTACTTTGCCAACTAAGGTCCGTCTAGTCAAGGCTGTGGTCATGTATGGATGTGAGAGTTGAACTGTGAAGAAAACCGAGCACCGAAGTACTGATACTTTTGACCTGTGGTGTTGGAGAAGACTCTTGAGAGTCCCTTGGACTACAAGGAGATCCAACCAGTCAGTCCTAAAGGAGATCAGTCCTGGGTGTTCATGGGAAGGACTGATGCTAAAGCTGAAACTCCAATACTTTGGCCACTTCATGTGAAGAGTTGACTCATTGGAAAAGAGGAATTGAGGGCAGGAGAAGGGGATGATGGAGAATGAGATAGGTGGATGGCATCACCGACTTGATGTACATGAGTTTGGGAGAACTCCAGGAGTTGATGATGGACAGGGAGGCTTGCTGTGCTGCAATTAATGGGGTCGCAAAGAGTCAGACGTGATTGAGTGACTGAACTGAACTGAAGACATAAAAATTGACAGTGCATTGAAACATGTATAATATCATATAAAAAATGAATCATCAGTCCAGGTTTAATTCAGGATACAGGATGCTTGTGGCTGGTGCACTGGGATAAGCCATAGGGATGGTACAGGGAGGGAGGTGGGAGGGGGGTTCAGGATGGGGAACACATGTACACTCATGGCGGATTCATGTTGATGTATAGCAAAACCAATGCAATATTGTAAAGTAATTAGACTCCAATTAAAATAAACAAATTTAAATTTATAAAAAATATTGACAGTAGAGTAGTCAACAGAAAGATAGCATGGCCTCTAATATTTTCATTACTTTGCATGCATCTAGTTTTCTTGGGGGGAGGGGGGACATATAGGCCATACTGTTTCATAGGAGTATCTATGTAATTAGTCATGAGCTTTATTACATTACATATTAAAATGGATCTACTTGTTAAAAACTGTTGTATTGATCCTTAGTATAGCTTTAAAAAGTATAAAAATTGCTATGATCTTTTTAAGACTGCAAGGGAATAGTTTCAAAACAGACTGACTTTCAGATATCCTCTTTAATACATAATGTGTCTTCTAGTACTATAGAAAGATACATCATTTCCTATGTTGTGTGGGAACCTAGACTTCCTGAGAGGACTATTCAGATTAGAATCATAAATCTTTCTCCTGAATATAGAAACCCTGGTAAAACTTTCTCTTTCAATCAACCTATTTCATATTTTCTTTCCCAAGCAACATCTAACAGGCAAGAGAAGAACTGTTATCAATCTCTAGTGCCTCTGACTCCTGTGTTTTTAATTTATATGCACATTTAAAAATTGCTGTATTAAAAATAGAAGAGATCTAGTTGTCTCACAATACTGTATTATCAGAACTTTAATTAGGAGCACTGTGGAGAAATTTGCAAAACCATTTTCTTCTCAGTCAGGCATCCATTTAAACATTCCTTCCTCCTCAATCAAAATGTATCCAGTTTAAAGAATTTGCTAGTGACAGGTTCAATCAATAATTTAAGCACCGGGGCAGAGACATCTTCAGTCTGTTCAGTGTAACGCTCTATAGACATCCTATCTGAGAGGGAAGGGATTAAGAGAAGGTATTATGAGCCTTTTCATACCATCACTTATTCTGTAAGAGGTTGACATATTTTTATGGTGGCATCCTGCAACACTGATAAATCAATCAGAATATGTTCTGAAGTATAAATTACCGATATACAATTTAAGAAAGTTGACATTTATAGGAGATGTGTATTCTTGACAGCATCTATTTTAAAAATGCAGGTGCTGTCATTTTTCTTGCCTTGCAGCCTCTTTCAGAAATTTTCCTTCTGCTTTTTCTCCCTAGTCTTGTGCTCACTGACTGGTACTCATCCCATGGGGTCCAGTTCACACATAACATTCTGCAGCCCTCCAGAACTTGATCAAGTCTCTCTGTCTCCTGGATTATGCAGAATATTTATTGCTTTGCATTGCATTGTATTCCCTTCTACTAAAGGAAGATGCTTTCCTTTACTTGTTATTACAATACTAGTTCTCAGCAAAGTCATTGTTTTTCATATGCCATCATACATATTTACTTAATGAATAAATGAAACCAAGTTTTTTTCCCATGATACAGATTCAGAATGCTTACACCAAATATGATGAGCTCTACATAAAATCACATGAACTATATATCTTGTCAGCTATTAAATGTGGAAAAGCTTGAAGCATTTTAACTATTACTGAGAAAATTTAAGGTTGAAGAAGGAATTTTAAGAGAGTGAGCATATTTGTAAGTGAGCTAGGTCCATTTTGAAAGGCACTTTCAGTTATATCTCATTTGAACCTGTTAGCATCCAAAAGACATGAGTATTTTAATTCTCACTTTATATAGATGAGACATGGCACTCTCATCAGTTAAGAACTTTGTTAGTATGACTACAAACGCACATTTTCCCAGCTACACACTGTGAAGGTTTAAGGAATGTATAGTTGCAGAGGGAAATCCATTTCCCCCTCCCTTGAGGAGGTCTTGTCTTAGAACTATCAGAGTTCTGGTGGATTCTTCTTTCTTCTGTCATGTCTTCTTGATTTTAGGAACTATCAGTGATTTCTGAAGAACATAAACCTCCCAAGATAGGAAAGCAGAGTAGAATTGACATCCCCTGAGGACTAACATACAACATACCCAATGCAAGAATTTTGGTTTAATATGCATAATGCCAGATGTAGTGGAAAAATTATGGATGAGTCTCTCCAACTTGAATTTCAATTTTAATTAAACTGCTTATTTGAACTTCAATTTAAACTACTTACTATTTTATTTGAACAAGTCAAAACCACTAAGCTTTAGTTTTATTATTTGTAAAATTCTGGAAATATTAATGTCTACTGAACAGAAGGCTGGGAGAATTTGAAAAAAAAAATTATAAATGTGCAGTACCTGCCATACATATCAACCTAGTGAAGTGGAAGCATGAAATCTGATTAACACATATGGACAGGAAAGATGGCAATCCTCTCATTTAGTGATTGTATTGGGAGGAGTGGCTTGGTAAGGATTCTGTGTGATTATTGGCTTCAGTTCTTAAATTTTCTTGGTTAAGTTACCTTTTCCCCCCTCCCTTAAAATCACTTCAGTCTTTATGAGTGCAGAAAACTGACATGAAGGGGTACAAGGCACACATTTAGTCCACTACATCAAAATGATGGCTCTATCAAAGATATTGATTTTTACCTGTAGATAAGTCAATTTAATTATAACACAAGCGATATCTCCTACAGTCATGTTTTTCTGTTCTCTACTAATTCACAGAAATCTATGGCCTTCAGATTAGGATATTACTCCTTACATTAGAAAACAGTAGGATTTAATGCAGATCATTAAACAAAGAGCCTGATGATTTTATTTAAATGACTTGCTCTAATTTTTCTCCTCTCTAAATATTCTTGCAAGTTGCCTAGAAATCATTTATCTCAATTTTTAGCACCTCAGTGTCCGTAATATTAATAAAGTTCTAAAGAATGCTAAAATAAAATAGAAGAGTAGTAACCTGTCGGAGATGGAATGATTTATTTTCTTAAAGTTTTAAAAGGCAAATAAACTTAAAACAACCAAAAAAGGGGAAAAAAAAGAACTATTTTGAGGCTTGGACAAAATGAGAGTGGCATGTAAATAGGAAATAGCAAATGAAATTGATCCTTTTTTAATTGTGATTCCGTGGTTGTGAATTTGCCTACACACTAAAATTTATTTGTAACTCCAATGTGACCAGTCCCTGGTCATGTGAGGGCACGCATAGAGTGGCAAAAGAATTGTTGCCCCACACATATATTCCCAGTGAAGGTCAAATGGTGAATTCTACCTTCCCTGTTTCAGGTCTTGTAAACAAATATCTTTTTTGTGGTCTATTTACTGCCATGTTTCCACATTTTTATGCTTTGTGTTGGTGAGTTCACTATTTTAATGGCCTCAAGGCATCATGCGGATGTGCTGCCTAGTGTTTGAAATTCAAAAACTTTGTGATGTGCCTTACAGAGAAAACATGTGACTCAGAAAATCTTCCTCCAGACATGAGTTATAGTGCTGTTGACCTTGGGTTTAATGCTTATGAATCAACAATATACATTAAGGTATAAGGTATCTCAAACAAGGTATCTCATAAAGTATCTCAAAACAAGATTTGTGTATTGATCAACTGATGAAAATGTTTTGAGCAGCTGCACACAAGAACTCGCCCTTGTATCCAGATTTATAGAATATAATTACCAAGAGTAATGAGAATCAAGTATGGGTACTACAACCGAGTCCTTTCATTCCTTGTATTTTTTGCCACTCCAGTTTCCACTTGGAAAGCATTCATCCACATAGACTGCATTGATTGAAAGCTCCCTTCTAAGTTAGCTTTTACAAACAAGACTGAAGGAAATGGACAAATGAAAGAGATGGGCTACCATTCAATCAATGTAAGATTTTTTTCTAAGGTATCAGCAATAAAGCATATAAAAAAGAGGACTGCAGAAACGGACACAGAAAAAGTTACATTCTTATATCCTTTTAAGGTTATTATTTCATCTCATTTGTATCTCCATGTTAGGTATTTATAAGCACTTTTATTTTCAATCAACAAATAAAGACACGTTTATATCAGGTAACATCTTTAAGAGAACACGGGTGGTGTTGCTGCTGCTAAGTCGCTTCAGTCACGTTTGACTCTTTGTGACCCCATAGATGGCACCATCAGGCTCCCCCGTCCCTGGCATTCTCCAGGCAAGGGTACTGGAGTGGGTTGCCAGTGCCTTCTCCCACATGGGTGGTGCTAAAGGAGTTTTAATAAGAAATCAGATCTTTTTGGCTTACAGAAATGACTTGAACAAGATGAAAATTTATCTCCCAATGATAATAGATATAATTTTGGACTAATAAACTACTTACTAAGATAAGAAAAACATCCATGTCCATTAGTGAACACAAGACCAGGACTTCCCTGGGCTCAATGGTAAACAATCTGCCTGACAATGCAGGAGACTCTATATGGCCCCTGGCTCGGGAGATCCTCTGGTGAAGGGAATGGCAAGCCACTCCAGTATTCCTACCTGGAAAATTCCATGCACAGAGAAGACTGGCAGGCCATACAGTTGCAAAGAGTTGAACATGACAAAGCACACATGAAACCACTGATGAAGATTTTGTACTTAATGATGAAGCCAGAATTTATTTCAGGCCAGAGACATGTGGCTTCTTAAGTCTTTTATATTACCTGTCAGAGAACATTAATTCTATAAAATATCTTCCAGATTTACGTGTTTACTCTGATTATTACCAAGTCGTGAGAAATAATATCCTCATTCTCCTAATAATATTCCAACATTTTATGGGTTACATGGTTACTTTTAAACATGATAGATTTTGAATATGAATGTGGACAAAGAGGAAAAGAGTAAATGTAAATATGGATAAAGTAAAAAATTAAAAACTGTACTAAACATGAATGATTTAAAGTATTTAACAAGCAATTCTCTCACACAACTAGAAAAATAACAACTTTGCGTCACTGAAAATGCACATTTCTAGCACTGCATATGACTTATTTCCATTTTTTAACAAGTATTAATGGATTAATATTTCTTGACACTTGCAGCAAGGCAAAGTTTAAAGACACTGCATTATTTGTAAAAGATAGGATTATAGTGTAAATGCTGGTAATTCTTGTGCAATCTGTCCATACAACTACAGGTATGTGGCATATTGCTAAATTAATGACTTAAGTATTTTTAAACTTAAATTTTAAGTAGAAACTATAAATTAAACTATAATTATAAGATTTTAGTTTTAAAGATAGTAGCCAAGAATTGATAATGTAACTGATATATATATATATATTTTATAATAATGTAACTGATATATATATATATATATATATATTTTTTTTTTTCAAGTCACTCAGTCGTGTCTGACTCTTTTTGACCCCATGGACTGTAGCTAGTCTTCTCTGTCCATAGGATTTTCCATGCAAGAGTGGATTGCCGTTTCCTTTCCACTGGAGTGGGTTGCCATTTCCTTTTCCAGTAGCTGATATAGTAGTTAATATAATCTAACTCATTTGACAACATTTTCTTTTCTTATATTTCGGGCCATTCTTTCTTTCATATTCTTACTTCTCCTCCTTCTCTTCCTTGGACATAATTTCAGAGATGTAAGCTCTTACAAATAATTATGTCCCAAAACACTGAATAACAGAGAAGGTCACGCTCATAAATGACTCTTGGTTTCCCCACATGGATCTAACTTTATGGAATTTCAGTCATAAAAAAATATTTTCAGTTTATCATGAACACAAATCAGAAACATATCCAACTTTATTTTATGTAGTAGAAAAATGACCTCTACTTAGGAGCATTTAAAAACACTATGCTATATTGCTATTTCTAACTTGGTTTATTTCTCTTAACTTGTGCCTTGCAGAAGGTGATAGAGAAACTTTATATTTAAAGATGTCCTTTCCTCAATATTGTTGAGCTTAATGTTCCTTGATAAGTCCTGAATATTCATTGGAAGGACTGATGCTGAAGCTGAGACTCCAATACTTTGGCCATCTGATATGAAGAATTGACTTGTTTGAAAAGACCCTGATGCTGAGAAAGATTGACGGCAGGAGGTGAGAGGACGACAAAGAATGAGATGGTTGGATGGCATCATCGACTCAAGGGACATGCATTTGAGCAAACTCTGTGAGTTGGTGATGGACAGGGAAGCCTGGCATGCTGCAGTCCACGGGGTCACAAAGAATTGGACTCAACTGAGCGACTGAACTGAATTGAAGTATAAGAATAGATAATGTTTGTGTCTGAGTGCTGAAGTGCAGAATATAACAATATTAACAGAAATTAATACGTAATGAGAATACCTATATGTTGTATACACAAAAATTACAAATAGATAAAAGGGAAGGCAATATGTTTTCCTATTTGGTTTTTAAAAAGTATTATTGTTACAACTTGAGAAATATTCTGGGGAAGAAAGATGGTTTTTTTTTTTATGCCTGTTTATTTTTAATCAAAGCATATATTTTTATCAGAAAGAGGAAAAGAGAAAAGTGTTGTACAAGGGAAATTTTGTTTCAAATAATATTTGAAAATTGACATTGAACTCATTCAGAAAATCACAACCATGAGGCATAGACAGTATACTAAAAATCTAGACAGTATATTAAAAAGCAGAGACATTACTGTGTCAACAAAGGTCCATCTAGTCAAAGTTATGGTTTTTCCAGTAGTCATGTATGGATGTGAGAATTGAACTATAAAGAAAGCTGAGCACCAAAGAATTGATGCTTTTGAACTGTGGTGTTGGAGAAGACTCTTGAGAGTCCCGTGGACTGCAAGGAGATCCAACTAGTCCATCCTAAAGGAGATCAGCCCTGAATATTCATTGGAAGGACTGATGCTGAAGCTGAAACTCCAGTACTTTGGCCACTTGATGTAAATGGCCAATTCATTGGAAAAGACTCTGATTCTGGGAATGATTGAAGGTGGAAGAAGAAGAGGAAGGCAGAGGATGCGATGGTTGGATGATATCCTTGACTCGATGAACATGAGTTTGAGTAAGCTCCAGGAGTTGGTGACGGGCAGGGAAGCCTGGTGTGCTGCAATCCATGGGATCACAAAGTGTCAGACAAGACTGAGTGACTAAATTGAACTGACTGAGGCATAGATAAAATTTGATAACACTTATGTGCTTTAGTATAACTTAACTTCAACTAAAAAAAAGTTAATAACTAAGAGGGGACACACTGTTAAAATGGTCATGGTGGCCTGAATTCTTACTCAAGCTACAAAATTCAGCACACTATTGCATCTCTCCTTACGGAAGTAAGACAGAATTGAGGGTTAGGCTGACTGTAGATCGAGAAGCTGTCCACATGGCTAACTCTCTTAGTCATAAAGAACAGGTGGACCAACAGCTGGCCAAAGACAGATAGGAACAAATAAGAAGGTAGTGGACAGAAATTCAGTCAAAAGGAGGGTGGAGGGGGATTCCTGAGCTTAAGGTCAAAGGTAAACTAATAACCCAGTCTTCTAGAAGTCAAATTATGGCTAGCAATGATAATGATACATAATAGTACTACTAGCAAATCTCAGTCACTAACCATCTGCTGTCAGAAAATGTGCAGAATACTTTAATGTATAATATTAATAGATCCTCTTATAGTAATTAATTCTGACTCCATGGATACTAAAATTAAGTTTTAAATTTGGTGTCCACAGAAGAAACACTAGCTGCCTGAGGTCTGTTATAAATTCTATTTAAGTGCTCTTGACAGTCTCCTAAAGAGGTACTATTTTTATAACTTACATTCTAAAGATAATCCTACTTGGCCCTGAGAGACCAGTGACTTCAAGTCATATAGCTTATAACAGAAGCTCAAGATCAGGCAGTCTACCTCTAGATTCTATGTTCCAAACAAGTGGCTCTCAGACTATAGCTTGCTTCAAAATCAACCTGTTAAATACATACTGTTGGGCCCTATAGTCTGAGCTACGAAGTCAGCTGGTCCAGAGTGGACCCAAGGATCAGCATTTCTAGCCACTCCTCAGTGCCACTGCTGCTGCTTGGGGCCTCACACTTTGAGAACCACAATTCTATGCTCCTTCTTGGGTGCAGGAATGCTGTTTCAATTCTCTGTAAAATGTATAAATCTTCCTTGTAGGATCACTTTGAAGATTAAATAAGTTATCACATGAAACTGTCTGGCACAAAATCAACACTAATTACTTGAAAGATATTATTGGGCAATAGAGTTACAAAAGTAGTACTTGAATTAGATTGGATGTTTAAAAGAGTAGAAAAGTTGAAACAATCAGTCATAAAACTATTTTTTTTCCAATTATAACTAATGCTAAAGGGTTATCCTATGACCTTGTAAGACAGAAAATCTTGCTTTGACCTCAGGTTGTTCTTTTTTTTTTTTTCTCTAACTTGTATATAAGAAAAATTATATCATTCACCACAACACAGGAAGGCTGCAAAGAATAACTTGTAAAATTATTTTATAGCACTTTGGGAAAATAATGGAGTATATAAAAGCTAATAATAAATTTCACCTTCCTCAGAGAACATTGTAAATTTTCATTCTCAGCTGATTTACTGCTAGACCTAAAGTGCTAAAGTTATAGACCAGAATTTTTTTCTTGAAAAAATCAGTACAGTTAGGCTTTCTCTTTTGATGCATCATCAATATAATTTATAATGTTTAATTATTTACAACCCTGAAAATATATTCAACTTCCTTACTTTCAAGCACAATGATTATGTGATAAAATTTTGCTGGCTCAGAATAATAAAAACAGGAACATGAAAAACAGGATAAACCACATGTTAAGAAATTCAAAAGGGAAAATCAAATTTGAAGTCTTGAAAAACTTGAAGTATCCCTTTAAATTTTTGAGAGTGCAGTGAACTTTAGGTGACTGATCCTTGCCTGTTATTCCTTTCTAAGTAATGAAGATTAGTCACATGAACAGAAATATCTTTCAGCAGCAATACCATTAGGAAACATGTGTTTTCATAAAGAAAGTTGATCTATTAGGGTCTGTTTGAAAGTGGTGTGGCCTAGTGGACTAGGTGTCAGAAGTTGTGAATTTTAATCCCCCTCAAATACTCCTCCATGCTACTGACTTGTGTGGCCCCAGGCAAGTGAGTGAATTGTTTCCTTTGGCATTTAAATGCAACTTTTGGAAAAATGGGTGAAATAACGTAAACTTACCACAAAAAATTAAGCTCATAATTTTTCTTAACCTACATCAGAAAGCACATCCTAGCTATTATGAACTTTGTATATATTTTCCATCACTGTAAACATTTGAGAGGAACTTTTTTGAAGGCCAATGTGAAATGAGACTAACAACAAAGAGAGCTTGGAATTACTAACAGAACATATTTGTAGCCTAATGGAATCACACTGTTTTAAAACAGCGTGTTACCCTACTGGTTTATTGTTCTTTTCTCAAACTAAGGATAATCTCAGAAACTGTTAGCATTCTAGTATAAAGCTTTTGAGTCTTTGCTTGTTCCCCATAATTCTCAGCTTTTAACTTTTTTTGCACTTAAAAAAATAAAAATAAGCCAAAGTGCAAATAAAATAAGCCAATGGTAAAGTCTGTGCTATCTGGATTTACCAGGACATCCTTTGTAAAGTTATTTTTAAAAAACTTAATTGGCTAAGCAACAATATCTCCTTTCCAAGCCTTTCTTTTTAATATATCATCCTCCAACATGGATGACGTTTAATGCCCATTTAGAAACATCCTTTCTTGGCTAATTCTGTTGCCTGCTTTCAAAGAGAAAAGCAGAGCTGACTTGTGTTAGTCAGTGGTGCCCAAGCCTTTTTAAATGAGAATAGGATACCAGACTAAATAAATCAACCTTCCTTTGCCTGAGTAACATCTGAATTAGCCACAGTATAAAACGGTCAAGGATAATTAATGATATGCTTTGAGTCAACCCTTATTCACTTCTAATTCAAGCATACCTACATCTTTTTAAAGCATAGCTACAAAGAAAATTACAGTGAGCTCATCATCTTAACTATCTTAAGATCTTATCATCTATTATAACTTTTATAATATATTTTGGCAAGATAAGCTTACTTCACTCACTCACTGTTTGGTTACTACTCACCTTTTGTTACATGTTTCATTTTATTTCATTTCTAATTCTGCCTTAGAAAATCTGATTTCTGTTCATCCAGTTTGTTTCTACTTTGCAAACTTTCTTATGTGCTCTGAGAAGAAAAGGAACCAGGCAGAAGATGAGAAGGAATGGTAGGAAAAATTAGACATTTTCATTGTTTTAAATGAAATGCTATTAAAAATATTTTATAAAGCCATCGCTTTCCAAAGGTCTTAGCCCTTTCAAGGTTGGACAAGTGAAGCTCTGTTTCGGAAGAAAAATGTACTAGATTACATTAAACTTGGTTTTGAAAATCTCATCTCATAATTGGCAAATGATTGTCACTTTTTCATTGCTAAATTTTCTTCTAGTCTAGTCTTGCTTTTGAGTTGTTTTATTGTACTCTTAATCATATACCTTTAAATAAAATCAATTGTTTATGACCAATCAAAATAGTAATATAAAAACAATTATAAAGATCAAGGGAAAATATAAAAAAAAAGGAAATCTAAAGCATTTAGAAAATATTTAAATAACCAAGATGA
>SJYC01054926.1:0-20888 GCA_006408675.1 Madoqua kirkii | reverse complement strand
GCTTTAGGATTGGAAGAAAATTAAGAGGTTCTTTATAAATACTTACATATAAATATTGAGAGTTTTTAATCAAAATCTATAGAAGTAATCAAAGTTCATGGATTCATGTACTGTGCCACAGTACTTAATTAAATAACAAAGATCACATCATATTTTACTTTGCACATTTCTCAAAAAGTGTTTCGTGAAATATTTACAAAGATTATTAAAAGTCTTTGGATGTGAAATTTATTTTTTTCAAAAAATAAAATTTCTTTTCTGTAGAACTACTCAGAGCTGTTAACTCATTAATGTACTTTATGAAGGTGTCAGTATGAGAAAGAGGATGTTGGATATTTTATTTCCCAAAATTCTTTGGCCAGTTTATCCCCCATATTTCCTAAGGGAGCCTTTACAAGAATACTGTTCTCTGTGATACTAGTTTTGCAAAATTTAGCCCCAGATGAAAGTTTTCTTAAAAACAAAGAAGATTCTGCTCCTTTTTTCACTTATTACAATTACAACCTTGCAGATTTTAATCAATTTCACCAACATATGTTAATAATTTTAAAAGTTACCAGTTCAACTGAAATATTGAGATCATTAAAAGCATAAGAGTTAGTTTTCACTTTATTAGTATTCTTAATGACTTTCTCGGACTTCAGTACTGAATTGGGCACTTTATCCATGACATTATTTTAACTCCAAAGGTGGAAAGTCATGTTTTATTTTAAGACAGAATTCCAAAACCATTTTTGTTTATTAATTCAATAAGTATCTCTTGAGATCCTAGTACTTGCCAAGCATGAATGTATGTTTTGGAGATGGATCAGTATACTGCTTCTATTCTCAGTTTTTTCCTACTTAAGGACATGGACATTAGCAAATTTATTTCAGAAATTATTTAATTGTAATGTGTTGATAAACAAACACACATGATTATTTATATGTCAACTTGACTGTGCTAAGGGCTTTTCAAGAGTGTCCTTATAGTCTTTTAAGGATTGTGTCTGAAAACAAAGGCCATGACTGATTTCATATGCCATCTCCTCATAGGCCAGCAAACTTTGCTGCTGCTGCTGGTGCTGCTAAGTCACTTCAGTCGTGTCCAGCTCTGTGCGACCCCATAGATGGCAGCTCACCAGGCTCCTCTGTCCCTGGGATTCTCCAATGCCTTCATGCATCCTAAGTCACTTCAGTTGTGTCCAACTCTGTGCAACCCTATGGACAGCAGCTCCCCAGGCTCCTTTGTCTACGAGATTCTCTAGGCAAGAATACTGGAGTAGGTTGCCGTTTCCTTCAGCAAACCTTACTGGAAATTAATTGGTATAGTAAGAAGAAGAGCAAGCTCAGCCTTTGTTGGAATATTAACTCCTCAGTAGCTAACGTGTAGAGAATGCCTGAGAGCAGAACACCTAAGCAGCTGTTTTGTGTTGAGCAATAGCAGGTCAGCCTCAAAGACTTCAGGGAAACTGCTGCGGGGCCTATAGCATACTAACAGGAAACATCGGGAAACAGCAGCCATTCACGAATCAGTCTAGTGTGGAAGTCAGCAAAGAGGGAGATTCTGACTGTGCAAGACAAAAAGGCAAAGAACAAAGTAATGTTATGTTCTGTCAATAGTGCCTGCAGCAGCAAGCCGAAGGATGTTATTTGTTTTCTGTTGGAGCTTTAAGTCAATATTACACAGAGTGAAGTGAAAGTCGCTCAGTTGTGTCCCACTTTTTATGACCCCATGGAGTACACAGTCCATGGAGTTCTCCAGGCCAGAATATTGGAGTGGGTAGCTATTTCATTCTCCAGGGGATATTCCCATCCCAGTGATTGAACCCAGTATCCCACATTGCAGGTGGATTCTTTACCAGCTGAGTCACCAGGGAGCTCAAAAATACTAGAGTGCGTAGCCTACCCTTTTCTAGAGGATCTTCCTGACCCAGGAACTGAACCCAGATCTCTTGCATTGCAGGTGGATTCTTTACCAGTTGAGCTACCAGGGGAAGTCTTACACATAGAAAGTGTTTGTAAATACTTTTTTTCCCCTTCAAATAGCGTATGCCCCACTGCTCACATAGAAACTTCCAACACTTAAAATCCAAGATCTGCTAGTTAATTCAACACTTATTTAGAGTGCCTGCTATGCTGGAAGCATTTTCCTAGCTACTTGAATATCATCTATAAACAAAATAAAGATCTTTGTCCCAGTATGGCTTTTATTTTAGTCAGAAAGACAGAAAATAAACATGATAGCTAGGAAAATTATGACAATGTTAGATGATGGTAAGTGCTGTGAAAAAAAAATTAAGTGGATCAATGTAAGAGGATTAGAGTGTATGGAATGGTAGCATGTTGAGGTATTAAAGGCCATTGTATGTAACAGTTATTCAAAAACTTGGAGGTTAGTCCACAGAAAATCTGAGGAAACTGGATTTTCTCTGGAGCAAAGAGTAGAACATGCCTACAAAGCAGTAGCAAGGTCGCTGACAGCGGAAGCAGAGGCCATGACCCTGAGAATAGTAAAAAGGAACGTTAAGGTAACTAGACCAGTCATACAAGGCCTTATAGGACTCTTTAAGACAAAAAAAAAAAAAAAAAAGAAAAAACCCAACTTTAATTTTGAAATGAATTTAGACACAGAATTCATTCACATGCAAAAATAGCACATTTCCATATACCCTTCACTCAGCTTCCCTCAATGATATTATTCAATATATAAGTATAGTACCAAGACTACAGAATTGATATTGGTACAATAAACTACAAATTTACAGGAGACTTCCCATACATTCACTTGTGATCATTGTCATTTGGTGTAAAGCAGTTTGAATTTTATTGTGCATATCAGTTCAGTTCAGTTCAGTTGCTCAGTCGTGTCCAGTTCTTTGCAACCCCATGAATCGCAGCACGCCAGGCCTCCCTGTCCATCACCAACACCCTGGGTTCACTCAAACTCATGCCCATCAAGTCGGTGATGCCATCCAGCCATCTCATCCTCTGTCATCCCCCTTTCCTCCTGCCCCCAATCCCTCCCAGCATCAGAGTCTTTTCCAATGAGTCAACTCTTCACATGAGGTGGCCAAAGTACTGGAGTTTCAGCTTTAGCATTAGTCCTTCCAGTGAACACCCAGGACTGGTCTCCTTCAGATTGGACTGGTTGGATCTCTTTGCAGTCCAAGGGACTCTCAAGAGTCTTCTCCAACACCACAGGTCAAAAGCATCAATTCTTCAGCGCTCAGCTTTCTTCACAGTCCAACTCTCACATCCATACATGACCACTGGAAAAACCATAGCCTTGACTAGACGGACCTTTGTCGGCAAAGTAATGTCTCTGCTTTTGAATATGCTATCTAGGTTGGTCATAACTTTCCTTCCAAGGAGTAAGCATCTTTTAATTTCATGGTTGCAGTCACCATCTGCTGCCACTGTTTTCACTGTTTCCCCATCTATTTCCCATGAAGTGATGGGACCAGATGCCATGATCTTAGTTTTCTGAATGTTGAACTTTAAGTCAACTTTTTCAGTCTCCTTTTTCACTTTCATCAAGAGGCTTTTTAGTTCCTTTTCACTTTCTGTCATAACGGTGGTGTCATCTGCATATCTGAAATTTATTGATATTTCTCCCGGCAATCTTGATTCCAGCTTGTGCTTCTTCTAGCAGATTTTGTATAAATATCACCACGGTCAGGGGCAAAGTTGCTCAGTCATTCCCTATAACTCTAATTATTATTACATGCTTTCCCCACCCAAAGACTCTCCCTGACCTTGAGTTGAAAGGTGAAGACTTTAGTTTTGAGTGAGATTGGCTCCTATGAACTGTTTTGAGCAAATGAATGACATGATCTGCTACAACATGATGATGATGATGATAATATAAATATAGGTATAGATATTTCTTATGCAATTATAATTCAAAAAAGTTCAAACCTAATAGAATTTTGAAAGAATAAGAAAAAGAGCACATGTAATTCTTTTTGGTGGATAATGAAAGGATCATGCCAATTGTTTTGAGAAGAGGGGAGGAGAAGCATCAAAGGTGGAAATAGAAGAGAGGTAGAGCTACTTAAACCTTAACAAGACACGAAGGCGACAGGGACCAGGGTACAAAAGTTCTATAGGCAGATCTTCCTTGACTTACCATGGGGCTACACCCAGGCAAACCCACTGTCAGTTGAAACATTGCTAAGCCAAAAATGCATTTAACACACCTACCCTCCCTAACATTATAGCTTAGCATAGCTCACCTTAAATGTGCTCAGAACCCTTAAATTAGCCTATACTTGGGTCAAATCAGCTAACAGAAAGCCTATTTTATTCCAGAGTGTTGAATATTTCATGCAACTTATTGAATACTGAAAGAGAAAAATATGATAAAATATGATTATATGAGTACAGAATAGTTGTAAATGTATCAGTAGTTTACCCTCATGATCACATGGCTGACTGGGAGCTGTGGCTCACTCTTGCTGCCCCCATCATGAGAAAGTATCTTATCACATACCATTCATCTGGGGAAAGATTAAAATTCAAAATTCACAGGACAGCTTCTACTGAAAGTGTATTACTTTCATACATGGTAAAGTAGAAAAAACACTTAAGTTGAACCATTTTAAGTTAGGAGGATCATCTCTGTGGAAAAGAGGCTAGATTTTTATTACTTTCTGAAGGTAGAGCTCTTCAGAATATTGCATGTGCAAACAGAAAGAAGAGGCAATATGCCACAAGTTTCTCAATATGTTGATCCTATAAAAAGCTTTACTGAACTTACATAGAGATGGTGCTATATAGGTAGGAAATTTTAAATCATTTAAACAATAATTTCAGGATTCACTAGACATACAATTATAAGTAGATTTATCCATTATATAGCCTTTCCTATTTTTTTAGAGTAAATGTAATATCACAGAAGGAAATAATACTAATCAGAAAACTAAATATATAAAGATTATTTTCTATTTGATCAGTGCAGAGGAAAGTGATTTCAGGTATTTGTTACTATCTGCTGACACTTTTTTTTTTTAAACTAAGCAAAGCAAATTCATAGTGTGTTTCCAAAACATTTTAACAAAAGTTTATAGAACTTTATCTTGTTATTAAGTACAGGATCTGAATGTGAATTAAAGAGAGAATTTTTTCTTTTCTTACTAATTTATTTTTTAAATTATAGAATAATTGCTTTATAGATTTGTGTTGGTTTCTGCCAAACATGAACATGAACACAGGTATACATGTCTTCTCCCTCTTGAGTGCTCCTCCCACCTTCCTTAGTGTGGAGAAACATAAATTTAAAAGGCAAGGGAAAAAGTGAAAATATTGTTCATCATTTTCTAGTATTATTTTTATCAAACTGTACAGATCAATGGTGGAAAATGAAATGGCAACCCACTCCAGTACTCTTGCCTAGAGAATCTCATGAACAGAGGAGCCTAGTGGGCTACAATCCATGGGTCTCAGAGTCAGACACAACTGAGCAACCAAACACACACACCAAAATCAGTGGTCAGAACCAATGGATATATTTGATATTGTTTATGAAAGCTCTAATGAAGAAAGCTTTTAAATCATATTCCTTCCTTGTGATTTCTAATCCTAAAATTTATGGTATATTTAAAATATGGAAATAAAGCAACTATTCCAGTTCCTCACTGGAAGACCATCTGTATTATGTGCTTTTGCTGCTGTTCAAAGAATAACATCATATTTTTTTTATTTCAAATAAACTCCACAAACTATAATTTTAAATATATTTTCTCAATTTTTAGTTTCTTTTTAGCCATAAACTTTTCTATTAATTAACTAAATTCAGTGCCTATGACAACATGAAATGAAACTGGTATTTAAGAAAATTTACAGACATAGGCATCTCGCTAAACTGCTCTTATTTACTCAAAGCAATACCTTAAAACTTACATTTTCACAAGAAATTGACAATTGATCTTGACCTCCTTTGTAAGTATAGTTTTCTAATAAATGTGTATATATACTTTAAAGCTTGAACTATAATGCATGTCATCATAGAGGCTAAGGGAAAAAGGAATGCACTAATGATTAAAGGCTGTCTTCTGCCAGGCATGTCTTTTTTGAGAATGCTCATCTTTTATTATACAAGTGCAACTTTGAGATGGGGGGAGGGCATGATGTGAGTGTGAATTGTACCTTTTAATTTCATAGATCCATTCTTTTCAAAGCATATAAATATGTGTGTGTGTATGTGTATAAGTGTATTGAATCTGTCTCACTAACGAACTTGAGAGATTTTATACCTAAAATGAGGTATAGTGAGTACTGGGGAAAAGAAAAAAGGGATAATATAGCATATAATTTACAGCTATTAACAGGCAAAACTTTGCCTTTTTCTTAAAAAAATGTAAACCTCTAACTTCTGCTGGGATCAGAAGTATCATTTGCAGAACTCTTTTAACCAGTGTTTCACCTCTCCACTTGACAATGCATAAATCTTTTTCTATTGCTCTGAATAGCTAAATGGCATCTGGCCATGGCGATCGACTGAACTAGGGGCAGAGAGAAGTAAAATCAGTTTAAAACAAACCAGTTAGAAGAACTGCATTCTATCAATATTTTCCCTAAAGTATTTTCATCTTTATACTAATACCTTACATGAAATATATATGATATACATATTACATTAAACATCTATGTATTCTTGCCTGGAAAATTCAATGAACAGAGGAGTCTGGCAGGCTACAATCCATAGGGTCACAAACAGTTGGATATAACTGAAGTAACTTAGCACACATACATGCAAACATATATTTACATAAATATTAAGTCTTAAAGATGAACAATGAATTCCCTGCAAATGATATTGTACCTATTATTGACATTTATTAAGGTAAGAGTATGAAAAACTTGAGCAATATTTTTTAAACATAAATAGACAAAAAGTTCAATGTTTTCTAATGATTACAGACCTTGGAAAATACCCACAAATTAGAAAAAAATGCTGAAGGAGCAACTGGCAAACGGGATCTGAACTTTTTTAACCAAATGTATTTTGCATCTGCACTCTACTTGAGAATTTTCTTTTTTATACCACAAATAGCCAAAAATATAAAATAGTCTCTCTCCTTTTAGAATTTAGTCTAGCATAATATATGTTTAAAAATGGTCTAAACCAGTCTTGGAATTCAACATTTCTCAAAGAATTCAATGAAACATTAATTATCATTGTTCTTGGCAGGCATACATGAAAATTTGGAAATGACTTGCAGTATGAGAAATATATAGAATCATATTTACTCTGCAAAAATTTTATATTTTTTAAAAGAAATGATCCTAAAACTATGACATGTTTTAGCTTTCTTCTAAATGAGACAAATTAACAAAAATTCAAATTTTTATGAAAATAAAAATGGTATTTGGGTACCATTTTGGATTGTACCTTATTGCATAATACATTTATCTTCATAGTTATGTGAGAGTTGAAAGAGCATGGGCTCAGTCAACAGATCAATGTGTGTTTAAGTAGGAATTGCACTCTTTACTGCCAATGTTGCCTTGGAGAAATTACTTAATGTCTCTGAATTATAGTTTAATTAGATTTATATCACCTACATTCAGGGTGAAGACATGTAAAACACATGACATGCTGTCTTCATAACAAAACATGATACGCTGCCATGGATTTTAGTCACCATTCCCATCTTTCATGTTCAGTGTTCATATATGATAAATTAATTAGGCCCAGAATTGTCATCATGTTTGAAACATCTGTCATTTATTAAAAGTTATTATATTAGTCTCCTTATTTAAAGAAATTACTGTGATCTATTTGAGAGGTTAAAAATATTTTGTAAAGAAGTATTTTTCTGCACAGGTTCTAATTCAAGAGAGTTGGTTTTCATTTTGCCTTTTTTTCTTCTGTTTTTTAATATAGGAGATTCTGAGGTAAAAATAGAAAAATAAAAACAAATAACAACCCAATGGTTTGACCAAAGTATGTCCAGAACTTTGATAACTGAACTTCTAAAGACTTTCATATTTTCAAGAGCAAAATGGTTAGAAATGATTCTGTATGTCTAACTGCTTAGATCTAAGGCTGAACTTTTTGTTTCATAATCCCAGACAACTAAGTTTACATCCAATGTTTCTAACAATTCTATGAAAGATTGTTCTTAATGTTTGCTATCTATGCAATCTCATAAAAAGGACTATAAAGCTTACTTGGATGAACATGACTAGTTAGTCTTGTTAAGTTTACAATCTTATAGAAGTATATTACCAAGCCTTCTTAGGGAGAAATTTTTTCCTGGGGATCAACTGAGGCTTCATACAGAAATGATATTAGAGACAGCATATGGAAACAACAAAAAATAGAATTTTAATTTCTAGAAACCACCCCAGGAAAGACAGCAGAAGAAAAAAATAACCTAAATAATGCGCAGTCATGAGAGCTTTGGGATCTTTTAAGGAAATTCTGATATAGTTAATGAATTCAATTTGTTGATGTCCAAGGGAACTCCAATTTGATCTCAAGTATTATGTCTGTACAGGATGGCAGTAGGAATGAGAACAGAAGATAACTGAGATTAGACTATTGAAAGTCAGCTGAGGAATTTGGTATGCAAAGAAACACCTTGAGAATTTAAAAAAAATAGTAATATAAGTAGAACAACAAATTAGGAAAATTAATCTCATGGTCCTTCACAGAGTAGATAAAGGTAAGGATACAAAAGAGACTGCCACCAACAACAAATTAGTAATATTTTGGTAATACATGTGAGCATTACCGAATCCTAAATCAGAGTAGAAGATACACAGATTGGCCAATAAATATGAAAGAAGGAATCAACTGACTAAATGTGTGAGAATACTTAGGTCAATAAAGCTTCTATGGTTCTTAGCAAAGAATAAAGGAACTTTCACTATTGGGGAAAAGCGACTTGGAAGAACTGATTCAATAGGGAAGATGCTGAGTTTGGTTTTGGATAAAAATCAATAAAGTTTTTAGTTTTAACACAAAATCAAATGTCCTTATTTAGGAATGTGCAACTAAAAATATGAAACTTCAGTTAAAAGACCTTAAAAACTGGAAATGTTCAATAATACTGGATAGATGATATTTTACTAAATGGACAATGTTGGTGACTAACCCAGCATCTATCCTCATCTTATTACTTTCTGGCACAAAATCCTTGAAGTATCCATAACCTTCCCTCACCTTGTAGTCATAACCCTCAGAAATCTGACTCTTCCACAGTTTCAGGCATGGAGGAGTGATTATTTCAAGACAGTGAATAGTGGAGCAATGAGCATGTGACTTGATTCTAATCAATAAGATACGATGTAAAGTCAGCAATGAAAAGTCTAGGGAAAAATAATCTCTCATCTAACAGAAAACATAGGAAGGCAATTTTTCTTTCAGGTATAATACCCGGGATGGCCACAGATTACTCCCAGCTCTAAGGATGAAGCTGCAGGGATTATGGCAGAATAGAGAAAGAATCTGGGCTCATTCATATTGTTGATTTCTGATAAAAATATATCCAAAACACATCCTATCTCTGGACTTCCTACCATGTAGAATTGGATGCTTTTTCCTACTGTTTGCACTATTTCAATTAGGGGCCTACTCTTATACACAGATGTCTTCCAATTGCTAAAGACATTTAAAAATATTTGAGATGCCAAAGGTTCAAAAATGGAGGTAATATTGGCTATTGAAAGGTCGTGTCTTAATTGGGAAAAATAAGGATTAGAAAAGGACAGGGGTGATAAATCACTGAGCTATAGAAAGGCAGACTTTCTAGAATGAGTCATGATTAATAAAGCACTTGTTTAAGAGAAATCAGGGAAGGTGCTAATTGAGAAAAAAGATCATTGGTTTGGAAAATGGAGGTTCCACTGTGTGAACTCTAAGAATATTATTTCCATACCAGTACCACAGGGAAAAAGTGGGCAAGGATTTTATGGTGAAAAAGCACACGTGGTAGATGTTGCAGTTCATTAAGGAAATGGTTCAGTTCAGTTCAGTCACTCAGTCGTGTCCACCTCTTTATGACCCCATGAATCACAGTGCACCAGGCCTCCCTGTCCAACACCAGCTCCTGGAGTTCACTCAAACTCTTGTCCATCGAGTCAGTGATGCCATCCAACCGTCTCATCCTCTGTCGTCCTTTTCTCCTCCTGCCCCCAAACCCTCCCAGCATCAGAGTCTTTTTCAATGAGTCAACTCTTCACATGAAGTGGCCAAAGTACTGGAGTTTCAACTTTAGCATCAGTCCTTCCAAAGAACACCCACAACTGATCTTTAAAATGGACTGGTTGGATCTCTTTGCAGCCCAAGGGACTCTCAAGAGTCTTCTCCAATACCACAGTTCAAAAGCATCAATTCTTTGGCGCTCAGCTTTCTTCACTGTCCAGCTCTCACATCCATACATGACCATTGGAAAAACCATAGCCTTGACTAGATGGACCTTTGTTGGCAAAGTATTGTCTCTGCTTTTGAATATGCTATCTAGATTGATCATAACTTTCCTTCCAAGGAGTAAGCATCTTTTAATTTCATGGCTGTAATCACCATCTGCAGTGATTTTGGAGCCTCCAAATAGTCTAGATTTCCTTATTAATCTAGATTAAGGAAAGGAGGTAAATGATAGGGTAACTTGAGAAGATTTATTAGGAAAGCACTTTTTGTGTTTTAGTTGGGAAGATGTAGGTATGTGTGTTAAAAGAAGGAACAAGTGAAATGGTAATTCAAAGATATGTACCATAAAAATAGGTAAGTGACAAAATAATCAAAAATCCCTTTAAGCATCTGTGTTCACCAGTGCATCTTCGATTGGAATTGTCTTCACTTTCAAGTTTCTGTGGGCAATCTCATTCACTCTAGAGTTCCAGTTGAATCTGTTATCAATGATTTTCATGAATCTACATGTCAACCATGATTTTAGCAATGAAATTTAGAATCAAATTTACAGTTTGCTTAATAGTTTTACTTGGGTATCCCAGAATGACTTTGATTACAGAATGCTCAAACCTGAACACATCACTTTTTTTCACAGGCCTATATTTTCCTACATTTCCTCTTTCTTATTAGAAAACTGGGTTACTTAAGCTTCTCTCTCCTCAGGTGATCTGTTTCCGTAGATTTCATATCCTATGTGTTTTGGGAATTTATGCTTTTCTCTTCAGTTTTATAAAACTGATCACAGGGAATTCCCTGGTAGTTCAGTAGTTGGGGCTCTGTGTCCTCACTGTCGAGGGCCCAGATTCAATCCCTGGTCAGTAAACTAAGAACCCACAAGCCATGCTTGTGGCAAAATCAAAACAATACAAACAAATAAACAACAACAACAAAAAAAAACCCACAGCTGGTCTCAATAAAGTCATTATCACTTCTTGAATTAAAAGCTCGAATAGTCTCCAATTTGAAATCTCTAACTTTCCTCTCATCACAAAGCCCTTTCAACTGTTTGTTTTAAGACATTCAAAGCCAACACCTTGCTCCACAAAAACATAGCTCCCAGAGACAGATAAATCAAGTTTAAGTTCCTGGGATGGAATATGATATGTTACTGTAGTACCTGTCCCCAGCCTGTGCTGTGTGTCCTCAGTCACTTCACTTGTGTCCGTTCTCTGCAAACATATGGACTGGAGCCCACCAAGGTCCTTTGTTGATGGAATTTTCCCTGCAAGAATTCTGCAGTAGCTTGCCATGCCCTCCTCCAGTGGATCTTCCCAACCCAGGGATCAAATCCAGGTTTCCTGCCCTCTCTTGAATTGCGGGTAGATTCTTTACTGTTGAGCCACTAGGGAAGCCTGTCCCAGGCCTATTTCTCAGATAACATTTTCCACTTCTGCCTGTGCCTGTCCCAGTTTATATTTCAGCAATACCAAAATACTTGCCATCCTAGCTTACATCTGTTTCTTACTTTTAAAACTTTGTTAGGATATTGTCTTATTTCAGATTCATCATTCATCTCATCTTTTATGTGCCTCAGTTCAGTTCAGTTCAGTCATTCAGTCATGTCTGACTCTTTATGACCACATGAACCGTAGCACGTCAGGCCTCCCTGTCCATCACCAACTCCCGGAGTTCACTCAAACTCATGTCCATCGAGTTGGTGATGCCATCCAGCCATCTCAGGCTCTGTCGTCTCCTTCTCCTCCTGCCCTCAATCTTTCCCAGCATCAGGGTCTTTTCAAATGAGTTAGCTCTTCGCTTCAGGTGGCCAAAGTACTGGAATTTCAGTCCTTCCAATGAACACACAGGACTGATCTCCTTTAGGATGAACTCGTTGGATCTCTTTGCAGTCCGAGGGACTCTCAGGAGTCTTCTCCAACATCACAGCTCAAAAGCATCAATTATTTGGTGCTCAGCTTTCTTTATAGTCCAACTCTCACATCCATACATGACTACTGGAAAAACCATAGCTTTGACTAGACAAACCGTAGCCTTTGCTTTTGTTGGCAAAGTAATAATGTCTCTGCTTTGTAATATGCTGTCTATGTTGGTCATAACTTTCCTTCCAAAGAGCAACTGTCTTTTAATTTCATGGCTGTAACCACCATCTACAGTGATTTTGGAGCCCCCAAAAATAAAGTCAGCCACTGTTTCCCGATCTATTTGCCATAAAGTGATGGGACCAGATGCCATGATCTTAGTGTTCTGAATTTTGAGCTTTAAGCCAACTTTTTCACTCTCCTCTTTCACTTTCATCAAGAGGCTCTCTAGTTCTTCTTCACTTTCTGCCATAAGGGTGCTGTCATCTGCATATCTAAGGTTATTGATATTTCTCCCCAGCAATCTTGATTCCAACATTTTCCACTTCTGCCTGTGCCTGTCCCACTTTATATTTCAGCAATACCAAAATACTTGCCATCCTAACTTACCTCTCTTTCTTACTTTTAAAACTTAATTAGGATATTGCCTTATTCCAGATTCATCCTTCATCTCATCTTTTATGAGCCTAATTACCTCCTAATAATTCTTCTGCATATATGCATGCTGTCGTTATGTCGGGTCTGACTCTTTGTGATCCTATGGACTATATAGCCCACCAGGCTCCTCTGTCCATGGAATTTCCCAGGCAAGAATTCTGGAAAAAGTTGCCATTTTCTTCTCCAGAGGATCTTCCCATCCAAGGATCAAACCTGAGTCTCCTTCGTTGGCAGGCAGGTTGTTTATCACTGAGCCACCAGGGAAGCCAAATAATTCTCTTAGTCCCACCTTAAGTTTATGTGCTTTTTAGAATTTTTCCCTTTCCTCTCAGGCTGAACCTTTTCCAGTATCATAGACCATGTATGTCAACCTCTGTTGCCTTAACGTGATTTCCTGTTCTTGAATTTTTCTTCTTTATCTCCTAAACTTGAGCTGTTTGGCAATGATGACTGGGACTTACTTGCCTTTGCAACTATCTCCAGTATTTAGAAAAGTACTGGCACAGAATAGATTCTCCACAAAAACTTGTTGAGTGGTGCTGAATTGTCAACAAATACTGTCAGCCTACATACTATATGCTAACACTTTCTCTTATTTACACAGCATATTTTATACAGAAAACATCAGTAAAAACTTCTAGACATCAGAAGAACTGATATCAGAGGAACCTCCATTTGATATTATCAAGAAAGAAAAGTCACTGTTTCAAAGCAAGTTAAACTGATACTATTTTCTGATGATTTCAAACATAATAAGGGTCAAAATAAATAAATCATTAAAATGTTAGCAATGAATTTCTAAAGGAGCCCAGAATGTTCTTTATATAAATCTTATTTAAGTTTCTTAAATGCTATTCAAATTTCTGTCAAAGTAAAGTGATTGAAAGTATGTCCATGGCATCATAGAAAGTGCAGGGTGGCAATTGACATGCAGTATATTTGTACATATAATAACTGAACTGTCATAGTTCACTGAAATGATGGCAACTTTATTGTATCCTTTGCAAGCTCTTTGATACAACCTATTGGAGAGTCAAAGAATTAGATCAGCAGGGGCCCAGATTTATTCATTAGAGGGTCACAGTGTAGACAGCTATATCCTATGTCACATTAAAGAGATATGGAGGCCAATAAAATATTACTTTATCTTTGTAATAAATAGCTTTAAACTTCAGAGTTTCAAAAAAATGAAAATTGTAACTTCATATCTTATTTTTTAGCATATAAAATAAGTAGTTGATAATAGGATTTAATGAGTTGCAAAAGTTTATTTTAGACTTTGCTGAGATTTCTTTAAGTTTTTGAAAACTTAAAACTGTATTTCCCCAATTATAAAATAAACTCCAACTTTCATAACTGAATTGGAAGTTTTCACTGGGACTTTTAGCCTAGTGTGATATTTCTTGGCCACATTAAAATCTTCAGTCAATGTGATCGACAGTGCAGAAGATGGAATAGTTGTAACAATCCCCCATCCTATGTGAAAGTTATGTCACTTTTTCAGAGGGTTTCCCTTTGCAGAGTCAGTATTCATATAATTTTAACTAAGCACGCCAGTCACATGGCATGAGGAGAAAGTAAAGAATGATTGTGATTCTAGCCTATCCTTTCAGTAAGTGACTTTTACTAGTATGTGGATTTAATTTATTCTCCTGAGATTTCCCATTCTAGTATTTCTAAATGATCTTGTACATTGCAAGGTTTTAAGTAACCTTATTATGCTTTTGCTTTTACATCATAGGCAAGGAATTAGAAAAGCTGTCTTTGTATAATATGACCCACTTCCTTAAAGACTTAACTTGAAGCAAAATCCATTTAACCAGTCAAGGCTAGCACTCTGATAATGTTGCTGCCAGTGGGATGGCCAGGTCTGTCTAGGACACAGGCATCCAAATTGATTCCAGATAATCCTAAATCATCAGATTTAATTCACACTTCTGAGAAGGTGTTTATAGACTAATCTTGTCCATTGCAGTAGGATTTTTCACAATTATGAGTCAACTAGATTTTTATATTTGTTCTATCTCACCAAAACAATCAACATAAAGGACCTCATAATTTTTCTTTTCCTTTTCATTTTATTATTTTCAATGTGAAAATAACTTCATTGGCAATGTATGAATAATATTTTTAATATTTATAACATTAACCATTCCCAAGATGTAGAAAGTCATTTTACAAGGTTTGATTTATAAAAATTTGAAAATAGCCTAATGCTATTTTTAAGATTAACTCTGATATGCTTTAAAAGAAAAATAAAACATTGAAGGTTTTTTCTATTCTACTTTCTTTCCTTTAACTATTGTTCTGATAATTATATATCTGAATTTATATAATTATAAAATTTATGTGTATTTATATATATATTTATGGAATTTATAAAAGCTTGAAATATATTTCCTAAAGTAAAGATGTAAAGGATGCATAAATTTTAACTTGATTCAAACTTTTAAAAAAGACCAAAAATGTACTCATTATTGCTAGGATTGACATGATCTTTAAAAAATGAAATAAAAGTGAATCAAAACCATTACAGATACTGGTATTCTGGTGTGGTGCTTCTTTTTAAAAATTTTTTTCTCTAAGATTATCCAACCATACTTATCCTTTCTGCAATCCTCTTTGATAATTTGGATTGGCCTGAATGACACCAAGTTATGGGAACACAACTGCTCATCTGGAGGATTAACTGCAACTGATCTTTGCCCAAAACAATCTGCTCAACTTCATTTTCATAAGAAAACCTGTCACTTCACTTCCAAAAACAAATGCTTAACACAGAATTTAAAAAAAAAAAAGTCAAATACATCATACAGGAGCATTCACCTGTGCAGCATTTGACTGATGAAAGGCTTGCAAATATGATTGCTACTAATGAAGTTATGTAGCAACATCACTATTACAGGTATTACCACTACAGTGGCTAAAATACTATTTTAATGTAAAAAGCAAAGGTAATTTGAACTACTTCTCAATATTTTTTATTCCAGTTTTTTCTCGTATTAATATTTGTAGAGATACTATTACATTCTTTATAACCACTAAATTAGCAACTTTGTAAATAGCAAAAAAATAAAATACTTGTTTCAAGAACTAATAGACTTTATAAAGCTATTTTCAAAAGTTCTCATTTCTGTTACTGACTTAAAAGCTATTTTAATTCTGTTAAAATCTTTCCTTATAGGCCAATTTACCCCATTATGTTTCACATTTAAACCTTGTGTATCAATAGAATGAGTATCACTAAAGAATAATGAAATTTACTGGCTATATTTGCTCATTTTCAAATGCAAAATAATCAAATTCTTAATTCCATATCACAGTACTGTGTTGGTGAATTATAGAGAAAAGCACTTTAGAAGTAGTGTAAAAGAAACTACTAAAGAGGGAGCTTTTTTTCCTGAGTGAAAATAATTTCATACTTTAATAAATAAAATGAATGAAAGATTATTTAGTTAAAAAACCATAGAAAATAAGAATGATAAAGGAAACTCTAAAACATCCTGCAGTGCCAATCAGACATTATTTTCACAGTGAAATTTGCATTCATTTTTAACTTATTTTATTTGAAACATTACTATCAATATGTGTCTCCTAAATAATAATTATGATTATTTTTTAACAGGAATAGCCTATGGATTTTTACCTCCTGTATCGGGAATGGCTATCTCAGTAGAATTACAGTTCTTGACTGAAACTGGTTTAAAAATCATCAGCTCATATTGCAGCATTTGTACCAATTAGATAAATACATTACTCTTTAGACTTTGAGTTGGATTTCTAACTCTGCCAACTGTGCATTTCTTTTCATATCTGCATTGATTGGAAAGCACCTTAAAAGAATCAACCCAGGTTTGAAACCAGCATTTTATAGCAGTAAAGGATAACTTAATCTTGTTTTCTGAAATAGGGAAGTGTAATTTTATTTACCATCCCATCAATACAAGTTTGAGATGAGATTTATAATTCTGCCTGATGGTCCCTTTAGTTTATCTCCAGGGAGAAAAATAAAGTATTCGATAATTAGAGGAAATAGCTTTTTTCTTGAGATAGAGTTTTTCTTATACTCTTGTTTAGGAAAAAAAAAACCCTCAAAATATATTATTACATTTTTATTGTAAGAAATACTGAGCTACTTAAATGAGAAACAAAGAATGTGCATTACATTCTTTTAAAATCATGTAGCTAACAAGAAATTGACGGATAAACTGTATAGGCTTTTTCTTTCTTTTTTCTTTTTTTTTTACTTTTTATTTTGTATTTGGGTGTAGAGGATTAACAAGCAATGTTGTAATAGTTTCAGGTGAACATGAAGGTAGTCAGCCATATATGTACATGTATCCATTCTCCTCCAAACTTTCCTTCCATCCAGGCTGCCATATAACATTAAGCAGAGTTCCATGTACAATTGAGGTTTCTTCACTTTTTAAATGGAGAAAATAATAGTACTTGGCAGATATATCAATGTATGTGAAAGTTGTAGAACAGTGTCTGGCTTCAAATAAGAACCCAATAAATATAAGTATTAGTTGTGGTAGTATGAATTAGATGGTAGTGGAAGTTGTAGTACAGGTAGAAATAGTAGAGGTGTTATAGTTCTTGCTGGTGGCTTTAATGAAAACAGCTACAACAGAGTTGTTAAAATGTATAAAAATCAGCAGCACCATGGTAAATTTTGGCTGAATGCATTGGATCAGGGGCAAATACCAATCAATTTTCAATTACCTAACATTCAGCTACAGCATGTTAAGAATGATTGGCTGGTTCACTGATTAATATATGGTATGAAAATTCCCACCAGAAACACAGTGGTAATTGGGTTCTGAGCAAAATAGCTGATCACCTTTTCTTATTCTCCCTGAGGAAAAACAAGAAGTGGAAGAAACATTAAAAATTACATTGTTATCCAATGAGTGCTTTTGGTTTGTTTTTGTTTTTAATATGTAAAGTAGATATCAGACTGCTGCAAATTAACAGAATAGCTATCCTGCAGCAATAAATCTGTAAGGTATATGATGTGTCTTTGGGTATATAGTTTTTTTTAAAAGGAAAACTAAAGTGTGCCTCTGTTAAAAACAATCAAATTTTTATTTGCTTTTTGTCTGTTATCCATGTATTTAGTTTTTAAGAAGCACTGTGTTGCTTTAGTCATTTCTGATTTAGTGTTTCATAAACTTGCTCTCAAATCTTTCTATTTAATGATTACTGAAACTGCCTCAGATCAACTTGTCTTCATAACTTAAATCAGTGCTGCTTATATTATTTTTATTACTATTACCAGCAGTACTTCTATTAACTAGTCAGACAAACACAAAATTTTAATCTTAAATGGAGGGACTATGAATGATTTTTATTTCCTTACTCTAGTCCTGTATCTCTCATGTAACCCATAGCTCATAAATGAACATGTTGTTTTTCATAATTAGAAAAAAATACATGACATATTTATATTGTGGTAGATTAAAATAATCTTATACTAGGTACATTAAAAATTGGACAGTTACCTAAAAGGGAAAACACCCTTTATTGTATGTGTTGTAAAATACAGCTTTTGTATTCCATAGTGCATTTTCACACTTTCAAATGATAGGGATATTACTTCCTAGATGCATGTTGTATTACAGCATCTGTACTTCAAAATGCTAGTAGCTATTTTTTTTTCTAGAAATCTTAATTGTATCAATTATGCATTTTCCCCCCATTAAAGCAGTCAATGAAGCAAGCACTACAGTTATTGGAAGCCTTACAGAAAAATGCTTAGAAAGTTAATTTTCCACAAAACAAAACACAAAAACACAGAAAAGCACATCCGGAGACCATATCTCTGCTTCTATGCAGGGATTCTCTAGTAATTTCATAGAAAATATATTATTTCCACCATCTGACCTGCTTCATTACAAAAGCAGTCTCAGAAGAGCAGCCCCTGCCCTGGCCCCACTGGGGTTACAGCCACACTCTTGACCCTCCCTCCTGAATGTGCTCAGTTGTCAGTTTTGCCTCCTGCAGCTGTTGGGTATTCCAGTGGATCAGATGGCCAGAATGGGTCTGGAATAGACCTATTAGCATCTCAATATAGCCGCTCAGTCTCCTTTATTACCAATTCACTCAAATTAATTAATTTTTAATTTTGTACTACCTCAACTATTATAAATCAAGGCAGCCAGTGAGACAGAAAAGCACACTGAAACAGGAAACCACCGTGGTTTAAGTCACAGAGGCTCAACCTATGCAATCTGTCACTTTGAAGATCAGAAAAAAAGGTAAATTATCTTATGCAGAGATTATTGAAAAATATTTTCTGATGAATTATGCTCCTTCAGAAGATCACAAAAAAGAGGAGGCACGATGATAAATGTCTACGATATATGTAGCTACTTACACCGAAGTTTTGAGTCCAGAAAGGCTGATTGACTTTAAAAAAGTGCTCCTATGGGTTTACATTTACTTTATTTGAACCTAAAAGTTTTTGGAAGTGTTAAAATATATACTGCACAAATAAAGACTTTGAGTTTTTGACAGCACCTGTAATTTCAAAATATTCCTAAAATCTAAGATAATAAAATGTTTTATTATTATGTAAGTTATTATTACCATTATTTTGTTGGCTTAGCTTTAATTTTCTTAGAGCAAAATTCTCTACAAGAGTGAGTGGCTGGATTGAAGAACCATCTAAATTATAAAACTGGTATTTTGAAATGTAGAAAGCAATGAAATCGTTGGAAAAAAGTATCCTTCTGTGTTCCTTTTTCTTTATTGAATTGATCTCAGGAATAAAACTCAGTAAGGAAGCATTTACTTTGAACAGTACAATCCTCTTTGAGTGAGGACTGATTGCTTTTGATATTCCATAATGCAATGTACACAGTTATAGATATAGCACATGGGGCTTTCTTTTTGACACTGAGCTACAAAGTATAAAAATGACCAAAGATTAAAGGTATTCAATCACTCCAGTATAAGATGTATAACATCTTATGTCATATACTCAAGCAAGGAAATGTGGCCAAATTTAAGATGTATTTATACCATGGTGGGAAGGATTTTTTTAACCTAATATAAACCTGGCTGTTTTAGACAAAATACAATTGGTTTCTGTTTCTGAGAATAATAAAGGGTAGATTCATTGCTACCAAATAACTCCTAGGAAATTTTCTTCCCCTCTCACATATAATCAAATCCATGGTGGAGTTTATTACAAACATTATAAAGTAGTTTAATTTTAAATATTTTCAACTATTTTACAAGCACTTGGCATTTAAAGTTGTGGAAATGAAGTAAGTAATTTGTTGAGGTTAACAAAGCAGTAAAAGAAAAAAGATTAAGTCCATATTTTAGACCACTATTTCACAGATTTTCCTGGGCAAAACTGCTTCCCTAATTCTATACTGGTTACAGATAAATTGCCATAAATGACAACTATCAACATTTAAATAAACAGTAAAATGAAATACTTCCTAAACCAAAAGTTGTTAAACTCAGGAATGGATTTCTTATGTTAGAATTGCTATAAAATAATTTTTTTTGTGACTTTGGGACTGGTTTGATTGTGGTTCTGACCAAAGGCAGAAGATGTCAAAAATAAAAGAGAACTTTAGAAAAATGCAATTATCAAATTCAAAATTGAGTTCACACATCTCAGAATGATTTCAAGCTACTTGCATAGTGAAAAATGTTCTTACATTTCCCAGTACTCTATTGTTTTCATTGAGATTGTTATGCAAATTCTTTATGTTGGTACTTTGGCAGAGAAGGTTGAACCAATTGCCAAATTAAATAGAAATTGGCCGCACATTTCCATTTGGCTACCCCATGTTGTATAATCATCTCCTCAAAATATACTTTTCTTCATACTAATGAACAGTAGATACCAGTTATTTAAAGCTATACTGAATGTTGCCATGTTGTCATTGCTGCTTTTTCAGGTATCTCAGAAAGAAAAAATCTGGCTTTGACTGTTTGATTTTAACATGTTGAGGGCCAATTAGTCTTTTCTCCTAATGAAGAGTTTTAAT
>SJYC01054925.1:0-19148 GCA_006408675.1 Madoqua kirkii | reverse complement strand
TGTATGTTACTTCTCTTCAGTTCAGTTCAGTTCAGTTACTCAGTTGTGTCTGACTCTTTGTGACCTCATGAATCGCAGCACGCCAGGCCTCCCTGTCCATCACCAACTCCCGGAGTTCACTCAAACTCACGTCCATGGAGTCCATGATGCCATCCAGCCATCTCATCCTCTGTCGTCCCCTTCTCCTCCCGCCCCTAATCCCTCTCAGCATCAGAGTCTTTTCCAATGAGTCAACCATTCGCCAACAATGTGGCCAACAATGTGGCCAAAGTACTGGAGCTTCAGTTTTAGCATCATTCCTTCCAAAGAACACCTCAATTATTAGAAATATGGGGGGAAATGTGCAACAAATAAGATTCTTTGCATTTAATAAATAATTTTATTTAGAATAAATATAACAGGGTAGAAAATAATATTATGGAATCATAGCTATTTAGCCATGGAGAAAGCATGTGACAAGGGTCACCATCCTTGGGACCTTGTGGGAGCACATTTAGAGATGCAATTGTGCGTGTGTGTGGTGTATATGTGGTGTGTGTGTCTGTGCTGGAAAAATGGAGCTATCCTACTGGTTTCTAGTCATCTTGTAACAACTGAAAGAAGGTGAAACATAATAAAATGATGTTATATTAATTTATTTAAAATAGTGCCTTCATTAAATAACCTCCCCTGATCAAAACATTCTAAGGCAGTGCTTACTTACAAATTTCATGTTAGATTCATACTACTTTTCTCCTTTATTCTACTAAAAAACCTTCAACAGATGACATATCACACAATGTTTGAAGAAAGTTTAGGTTGTCTGGCTCCAACATAACTTTGAATCTTTATAAATATATAATCATGTTATAATTATATCATTAATAATTATATTGTATAATTTTTTTTACTTAATACTTTATTCTATTTTACAGTACTGTATTGGTTCTGCCATACATTGACATGAATCAGCCACAGGTGTACACGATCTCCCCATGCTAAAGCCCCCTCCCACCTTCCTTCCCCCCCCATCATCATCCCGTACACCAGCCCCAAGCATCCTGTATCCTGTATTGAACATAGACTGGTGCTTCATCTCCCATATGGTTGTATACATGTTTCGTTGCCATTCTCAATATATAATAATATGGGCTTCCCAGGTGGCTCAGTTGTAAAGAATCCATCTGCCAATGCAAGAGATGCAGGAGACACAGATTTAGTCCCTGGGTTGGGAAGATTCCCTGGAGTAGGAAATGGCAACCTGCTCCAGTGTTCTTGCTTAGAAAATTTCATGGACAGAGGAGCCTGGTGGGCTATAGTCCATGAAGTCATAAAGACTTGGACATAAAGACTGAGCAACTAAATTCATGGCAAATAGATGGGGAAACAGTGGAAACAGTGGCTGAATTTATTTCTGGGGGCTCCAAAATCACTGGTGATTGCAGTGATTACAGCCATGAAATTAAAAGATGCTTATGCCTTGGAAGGAAAGTCATGAACAACCTAGACAGCATATTAAAAAGCAGAGACATTACTTGTCAACAGAGGTCCATCTAGTCAAGGCTATGGTTTTTCCGGTAGTCATGTATGGATGTGAGGGTTGAACTATAAAGAAAGCTGAGTGCTGAAGAACTGATGCTTTTGAACTGTGGTGTTGGAGAAGACTCTTGAGAGTCCCTTGGACTGTGAGGAGATCCAACCAGTCCATTCTAAAGGAGATCAGTCCTGGGTGTTCATTGGAGGGACTGATGTTGAAGCTGAAGCTCCACTATTTGTCACCTCTTGTAAAGAGCTGACTCATCTGAAAAGACCTTGATGTTGGGAAAGATTGAAGGCATGAGTAGAAGGGGACAACAGAGGATGAGATGGTTAGATGGCATCACCAACTCAAGAGACATGAGTTTGGGAAAACTCCAGGAGTTGGTGACGGACAGTGAGGCCTGGTGTGCTGCGGTTCATGGGGTTGCAAAGAGTTGGACACGACTGAGCGACTGAACTGAACTGACTGAGCAACTAAACAAGCAACAGTACTAATATATTCCAACAAAACTGCGTCATTCAGGCAGACTAAAATATTCTATGATTCAGGGATAAAATTGTTACTTCAGGTGAAAACGTACTATCTTTAAAACTCTCCACTGCCTTCAGAGGCCATTTTTACTCAGTAAAATTTTGGTTTCAATCCTTCATGAAACCTTTCCTTTTTCCATAGGCTCTTCTAGCTGGTTACTGCTACTAAATAGCCGAGGTGACCTTGGAGATAAAGTTGATTGTTTTGAATCTTCATCTCTTCATTGGTAATAAAAGTGGTTGGCCCAAATCTATGAATTTCTAACTTTTATTATATATACGCTCCCTAAAATAATCTTGTAAAACCTATATACTGACTCATATTTTAAGTTGGCATAAAATGTTTTCTGATGAATTTAAATAACTGGAAATGATGTAACATCCAACATATAATAAATATTGTTGTTTTAAAATAAAGCTGTTACACAACTCTTTTAAATGTACCCAGTGGAATCTAAATAACATAGTAATCTGATATCCACTATCATGTAAAAATAAATATTCACTTTCTCCTCTAATCATCAAAATTTTTGTTACTTCCTCTTTTTGAGTTCATATTTTCAATCAATTTCTCCATAAAACATGATAAAGTGGTTTTTTTTTGCTTGAAAATCTTATATTAATCACTCTATCACATATTGTTGCAATATTATGCTAATTATAGCAAAGAATAGCAAGGAGAGATAAAAAAGCCTTCCTCGGCAATTAATGCAAAGAAATAGAGGAAAAGAACAAAATAGAAAAGACTGGAGATCTCTTCAAGAAAATTAGAGATACCAAGGGAACATTTCATGCAAAGATGGGCTCGATAAAAGACAGAAATGGTATGGACCTAACAGAAGCAGAAGATATTAAGGAGAGGTGCCAAGAACACACAAAAGAACTGTACAAAAAAGAGCTTCATGATCCAGATAATCACGATGGTGTGATCACCTACCTAGAGCCAGACATCTTGGAATGGAAGTAAAGTGGGCCTTAGAAGCATCACTACGAACAAAGCTTGTATAGGTGATGGAATTCCAGTTGAGCAATTTCAAATCCTGAAAGATGATGCTGTGAAAGTGCTGTAGTCAATATGCCAGGAAATATGGAAAACTCAGCAGTGGCCACAGGACTGGAAAAGGTCAGTTTTCATTCCAATCCCAAAGAAAGGCAATGCCAAAGAATGCTCAAACTATTGCACAACTGTACTCATCTCACATGCTAGTAATGTAATGCTCAAAATTCTCCAAGCCAGGCTTCAGCAATACTTGAACCGTGAACTTCCAGATGTTCAAGCTGGTTTTAGAAAAGGCAGAGGAATCAGAGGTCAAATTGCCAACATCCAATGGATCATTGAAAAAGCAAGAGTTCCAGAAAAACATCTATTTCTGCTTTATTGCTTTATTGACTATGCCACAGCTTTGACTGTGTGGATCACAATGAACTGTGGAAAATTCTGAAAGAGATAGGAATACCAGTCCATTTGACCTGTTTTGAGAAACCTGTATGTGGGTCAGGAAGCAACAGTTCGAACTGGACATGGAACAACAGACTGGTTCCAAATAGGAAAAGGAGTATGTCAAGGCTGTATATTGTCACCCTCCTTATTTAACTTATATGCAGAGTACATCATGAAAAATGCTGGGCTAGAAGAAGCACAAGCTGTAATCAAGATTGCCAGGAGAAATATCAGTAACCTCAGATATGCAGATGACACCACCCTAATGGCAGAAACTGAAGAGGAACTAAAAAGCCTCTTGATGAAAGTGAAAGAGGAGAGTTAAAAAGTTGGCTTAAAGCTCAACATTCAGAAAACTAAGATCATGGCATCTGGTCTCATCACTTCATGGCAAATAGATGGGGAAACAGTGGAAACAGTGTCAGACTTTATTTTTGGGGGCTCCAAAATCACTGCAGATGGTGATTGCAGCCATGAAACTAAAAGACTCTTACTCCTTGGAAGGAAAGTTATGACCAACCTAGATAGCATATTGAAAAGCAGAGATTCAACCAGTCCATCCTAAAGGAGATCAGTCCTGGGTGTTCATTAGAAGGACTGATGTTTATGCTGAAACTCCAGTACTTTGGCCACCTCATGTTAAAAGTTGACTCATTGGAAAAGACCCTAATGCTGGGAAGGATTGGGAGCAGAAGGGGACAACAAAGGATTAGATGGCTGAATGGCACCACTGACTTGATGGACTTGGGTTTGGGTAGACTTTGGGAGTTGGTGATGGACAGAGAGGCCTGGTATGCTGCAATTCACAGGGTTGCAAAGAATCAGACACAAGTGAGCGACTGAATTGAACTGAACTGATAGTGGCCTAAGGCTACATGTTTTTCTGAATTTTATTATTACAAGCAAAGAACAGGGCTTCCTAGGTAGTGCTAGTGGTAAAGAACACGCCTGCCAATGCAGGAGACATGAGATGTGGGTTCAATCCCTGGTAGGGAAGATCCCCAGATGGATGGCATGGCAACCCACTCCAGTATTCTTGCCTGGAGAATCCCATGAATAAAGGAATCTAGAGGTCTACAATCCATTTGGTCACAAAGACAGGGACATGAGTAATGAGACTTAGCACACACGCATACATTCAAGTGAAGAACTGATCTAAGCTACACAGATTTCCTTATTAAAAAACTCACATATTTCTATATTAAAAAGGTTTTAAGTAAAATTTGTTAAAAATCCACATTCTATTGAGATGAATTCAACTTTTTTTCTAATTACAATAGTTGTTACTCATTGCTACACACTCACAATCAGCTCATTTTTTAAAATTGCTTCAGATGTAGGCATTAGGAAATCTTATTTACATAAGGAAATTATTATTTATGTAAATAAGTGGATAGAAATGGAAATAGTTTATACAGCAGCATGACTTATTCTTCAATCTGAATGAAAACAAAGACCTAAAACTGCTTGATTTGAAATACTTAGTGTTTGATATGTAGCCATTCGCATGCTTAACACCAAAGTTTAATTCTTTTGTTTAACACATATACAAGGAACAATGCACCTTAATAAGATTTTCAGAAGAATGAAAGGAATGATTATATATATAAATAAAGCAAAAGAGCAATTGTGAAAAGAGAATTGGGAAAGAGATTTAGCTTGAGAGTTTCAGCTTAAATACAATGTGATTATCCACAAGTCAATATCAGCACTTAGGAAAGCTGCGGATACGAAAACTGATTTCCTTAAAGTGTAAATGACAATGTACCTCTTGGATATGTTCTACGATTCTCCAATTTACATATACCTCAGTTTGAAAACTGCCAGAGGTACTTTCACCCTACTTCATGAATGTTTATAGATTATTCAGGTGTTGCATAAAGTGCTTCATATAAAGCCTTGAATTTAATAGTCAAGCAATATTCATATATAAAATTCATAACTTTTAAAGCCAAATCATGCCATATGCTAATGTACCGAATCATACTATATGCAACATTTTTAATTTAAATGAACATGGCACTGTCATTTTGCTTTTCAATATTCATTCAATATTCATTCATTTCAATATGCCATTCATTCATGTTGAGTGACAAGGGTACTAAACAGTATAATGAGCTTGTGAATATACTGTATTTATTAGACCTCTATGGGAACACCAGGAAATTAGCCCACTATAGTCGTATTGTCAGGCTCTTCCATTTGCATTTTTTACAATTTTTTGTCCCCAGTAATACCACATCCCAGTCAAGTTTTCATCTTCGGGATTCTCCTTTTATTTCTACACTTTGGTACACCGCATAATTACACATTACACATACCCTGTCCGTGAATATTAGCAAATAGGTAACATTTTTTTAGCAGAAAATTTTAATTTAAAAGTGAATCAAAGTAGGCATTTTATCTGGTGACCATGTGTCTAACAGAGCAGTCACTTCCAACTAAGGATAGTGAAGTCAAAGTTACAGCAAATCTACTTTACAATGTTATATATGCCAAACATAATATTGCATTACCAACAAAATGTGTTATGCACAATACATTATAATTAGACTTATACATTCACTGCACTCATAGCCCCAACATGTATGTAATTTGGTGAAAAGAACCACAGTGTTGAAAGCAAATGTGAAATTTGCTAAATGAATTTTTGAAAGCCTAAGTCATTTGACCTTTCCAGTTTAAACAACCTAATATAAGAATTAGTCATTCTTGGACTTGGGATATTAGAAATAAACTGCCCCAAATAATAGTCATCATGTTCTGGGTTATTCATACTCTGAATTATTATAGTAAAATTCTGAAGTGTTTCAATGAATAAAATAATAATACTCAGCCCTCTGAAATCATAGATAAAGCCAAGAATCGATCGTCCCTCTTTGTATCTGTGTACACACAAAAGAACTAACCTGTTCCTGAAAGGGTACAGGGCACTTGAGCAATTTTGCTCCAAGTTTCAGGGTTTAAATTTATGTCATGTTTATAAGATTTTTTCCTAATTTATTGAATACTGACTTAAATATTCAATCTTTAGTAATTTGCAAGTTCCTTACCTCAATTTAACATTTACTCAAGAAATACACAGGAAATAAATTATGATTGATAAATAAGTAATCAGAGACCTGGAAGTGATCCCCTGAGCTTATCTCCTCGATATCTAAATAAAATTCCCTCCAAAGTCTGAGGTCAATTTCTAGACTATCTTGGTGAGAAGTTATTACTTATTCTCAAAGGCAATTTGAAACAATTCTTTTAAAAATGATTTAGCATCTAGTAGCTACAATTAGAATCCCAATGTGAGATTTGCAAAGAAAATGGTAGAAATAAAAATATTTAGAAATAATATTTTTAAAGCACTATATTAAAAAAGCTTGATAGGTACCAATTATATATTTGACTGAATATTTACATATATAATTGAAGGATTCCAGAGTATCAGGTTTTCAATGATTTCTCTCTTTTGACTACTTTCAACCAAGATACTGTGTAGTATGTATGTACTGTCTCTTACTCTCTTTCTGCCTTATAATCTGTTCTCTGCTTTCCTGCCTATGTATATATAAATTGTGATGCATTCTTGCATCTCTTATTTATACTTACAATCTTATAAAACAGATTGCATCTGTAGAATTTAAATGTGATTAAGTCTCAGTAATCATGCTTGAGCTATGTACTTCATGACATTGCAAAGTATCTAATTATTTGGCCTTGAATAAGAACTGATTTTCTACATGATAAAGAAAAAGTACTGTCGTAGCCAAGTAATTCAAAATTCATAAAGAAGTCAGAATGGTATGACATGCCTTGTTTTAAAAGAAACAACCCTGATCCATGTCAGACATACGATCAAAGCCAATTACTGAACCAAGTAAGTTATTTGATTATGAAAAACTATTCAACATGGATTAATCTAAGTTCTAAAGAAATAATTGAAGATCTCTCAATTTAAGAACAGAAATGTAGGTTATAAGACAAATTATATGTTGTTTAGTTACAATTTATTTTCTTCTGGCCCTTTTTTTGAATGTATTTGTAAACTTTGATTCTCTGAATTCTGTTGTTTCCAAGTGATGGGTGGGGGTAGAGAAAACGCAGCTTTCTAGATAGCTGACTTTTCCTCCTCGCTAAGGCTTTATTCTGATTATGATAATAGCTAATACTTATTAAGTACTTATTACATTCTAAGAGCTGTTTTGTTTTCTTACTTTATCCTCCCAACAATACCACAAAAGAGATGCTACTGTTATTGCTAGTTATCTCTAATTTATATATGAGTATCCAAAGTGGTTAAGTATTTACCCATGGTCACACAGTAAATAAGAGGTAGAATAAAGATAAAATCTAGATCCTCTGATTTATGCCATTGATACTGATTAAAGCATGATGCTTTGAATTATTGTTTTCTGCAAAGGAAGCTCTATAAAGTATATAAATGCTGAATTTTTTTACCAGATTGGAGGTAATATGATTTAAACATTTATCAATACCTCAAAACCATAACTCTGGATATGTCTGCTTGCTTTATACACTTCGTATCAAGTGCTAGGATGCACTCAGCATTTACACAGGAACAGAAGAAAAGGGTCCTGCGGAGGCACCAGCCCCAGTAGAGCTTGAACACATGTTATCATACATCTTCTGGATTTTGCCCTGTTTCCTTGCTGCCATCATATTCATTCTATGTAATACCTTTCCCCTTTTATTTAGCTTTTAGAATTTACTCTGCTAGTAGCTTTGAAACCAAAATTAATCCAGGTGTTGTAAATATATGTATAAAATAAAGTAGGCTCTAAATGGAGTCTCAGTGCTGCTGCGAGAATCAAGAACTTCACTACAGGAACTCATGGCACACCTAGAAGAGATATGTGCCACCTTGGAGTCCAAGCTTAACAGCAAAGGTGTTTCTTAGAAAATGATTTGGATAAAACATATTTTTCTTAGAATATATATTAGGCTCGTATGGCATAATGTTATAAACATGATATTGTTCAAGCTCTTCTGCATCATGGGTGAATTCTTTACCATCTCAGCCACCAGGGATGCCCCATTAAGACAAAAAAAATATAAAAATATATCAGTACTAACATATATAAAACCTTGCAGAAAATGTAAAGGTAACTCCTAGTCTAATTTCAACCTAGTGTAGCATGAGAAAAATGCTTTGAACATAAGAAGAACCTTCTGAGAAATTATAGAGTGTCCTCAGAGGATTCATAGAATACCTTCACTGACTTTCTTAGACATGGAATCTACTAGATTGCTTCTTATATATATAGGTGCTGCAGTTGGTAAAGAAACTGCTTTTCAATGCAACAGACTCAAGAGACAGGGCTTCGATCCCTGGATCAGGAAGATTCCTTGGAGAAAGAAATGGCATCCCACTTAAATATTCTTGCCTGGAAAATTCCCTAAACAGATGAATTTGGCAGGCTACAGTCCATGGGGTCACAAAGACTTGGACATGACAAAGCCTGCATACACACTGATTATAAAGAGATTTTTTTCTTATGACAATGATCTAAGCAGTCTCACATATTCATGCTCTTTACCTGACTAACAGATGAATTATTGTTGTTTAGTTGCTGAGACATGTCTGACTCTTTAAAATCTATGGACAGTAGCTCTTCAGGTTCATCTGTCCATTGGATTTCCCAGGCAAGAATATGGAGTGGGTTGCCATTTCTTCTCCAGGGGATCTTCCGGACCCAGGGATCAAACCCATGTCTCCTGATTGGAAGGTAAATTCTATACCACTATGTCGCCTGGGAAGCCCAACAGATGAGTATTAGCAAGTAAAATGTAATTTCATTACCACCCTTATGGCAGAAAGTGAAGAGGAACTAAAAAATATCTTGATGAAAGTGAAAGAGGAGAGTGGAGAAGTTGGCTTAAAGCTCAACATTCAGAAAACTAAGATCATAGCGTCTGATCCCATCACTTCATGGGAAATAGATGAGAAAATAGTGGAACCAGCATCAGACTTTTTATATTTTGGGGCTCCAAAATCACTGCAGATGGTGATTGCAGTCATGAAATTAAAATATGCTTCCTCCTTGGAAGGAAAGTTATGACCAACCTAGATAGCATATTCAAAAGCAGAGACATTACTTTGCCAACAAAGGTCCTTCTAGTCAAGGATATGGTTTTTCCGCTGGTCAAGTATGGATGTGAGAGCTGAACTGTGAAGAAAGCTGAGCGCCGAAGAATTGATGCTTTCGAACTGTGGTGTTGGAGAAGACTCTTGAGAGTCCCTTGGACTGCAAGGAGATCCAACCAGTCCATCCTAAAGGAGATCAGTCCTGAGTGTTCATTGGAAGGACTGATACTGGGGCTGAAACTCCAATACTTTGGCAGCCTCATGCAAAGAGTTGACTCATTGGAAAAGACCTTGATGCTGGCAGGGATTGGAGGCAGGAGGAGAAGAGGACGACAGAGGATGAGATAGGTGGATGGCATCACTGACACGATGCACATGAGTTTAGGTGAACTCCAGGAGTTGGTGATGGACAGGGAGGCCTGGGGTGCTGTGATTCATGGGGTCGCAAAGAGTTGGACACGACCGAGTGACTGAACTGAACTGAAGTTACAGATCTTCGAATCTTTACATTTTGAGATTATATCCAAATGGATAATATCAGGTGTAGTTGTTGTTGTTCAGTTGCTCAGTCGATTTGGACTCTTTGTGACCCCATGGACTGTAGCACATCAGCCTTTCTCGTCCTTTACCACCTCCCAGAGCTTGCTCAAACTCCTGTTCATTGAGTCAGTGATGCCATCCAACCATCTCATCCTACATCAATCCCTTTTATCTCTTGCCTTCAATCTTTCCCCAAATCAGGGTCTTTTCTAATGATTCAGCTCTTTACATCAGGTGCTCAAAGTATTAGAGTTTCATCTTCAGCATCAGTCTTTCCAGTGAATATTCAGGATTGACTGGTTTGATCTCCTAGCAGTCCAAGGGACTCTAAAGAGTCTTCTCCAACACCACATTTCAAAAGCATCAACTCTTTGATGTTCAGCCTTCTTTATGGTCCAACTCTCACATCCATACACGACTACTGAAAAATCATAATTATGACTAGACTGGCCTATGTTGGAAAGGTAAGGACTCTGTTTTTAATATGCTAAGTTTGTCATAGCTTTTTTCCAAGGAGCAAGTGTCTTTTAGTTTCATGGCTGCAGTCACCATCTGTAGTGATTTTGGATCCCAAGGAAATAAAGTCTGTCACTGTTTCCATTGTTTCCCCATCTATTTGCCATGAAGTGATGGGATCTGATGCCATAATTTTCATTTTTTGCATGTTGAGTTTTAAGCCAGTTTTTTCACTGTCCTCTTTCAACTTCACCAGGAGGTTCTTTAGTTTCTCTTCACTTTCTGCTATATATTGTCACCCTGCTTATTTAACTTATATGCAGAGTACATCATGCAAAATGCTGGGCTGGAAGAAGCACAAGCTGGAATCAAAATTGAGGGAGAAATATCAGTAACTTTGCATAAGAGAATGACACCACCCTTATGGCAGAAAATGAAGAGGAACTAAAGAGCCTACTGATGAAAGTGAAAGAGGAGAGTGCAAAAGCTGGCTTAAAATTCAACATTCAGAAAATAAAGATCATGGCATTCGGTCCCATCACTTCAGTTCAGTCGCTGTCATGTCTGACTCTTTGCAACCCTATGGACTGAACATGCCAGGCTTCCTTGTCCATCACCAACTCCTGAGGCTTGCTCAAACTTATGTCCACTGAGTCAGTGATGCCATCTAACCATCTCATCTTCTATTGCCCTCTTCTCCTACTGCCTTTAATGTTTTTCAGCATCAGGGTCATTTCCAATGAGTCAGTCTCCTCCGGTTCGATCAGTTCATGGCAAAAAGATGGGGAAGCAGTGGAAACAGTGACAGACTTTATTTTCTTGGGCTGCTAAATCTCTGCAGATGTTGACTGCAGCCATGAAATTAAGGGACACTTGCTCCTTGGAAGAAAAACTATCACAAAACTAGAGAGCACATTAGAAAGCAGAGACATTACTTTTCCAACAAAAGCCAGAATAGTCAAAGCTGTAGTGTTGAAGAGGACTCTTGACAGCCCCTTGGACTGCAAGGAGATCACATCAGTCAATCCTAAAGTAAATCAGTCCTAAATATCCATTGGAAGGACTGATGCTGAAACTGAAGCTCCAATAATTTGACCACCTGATACGAAGAGTTGACTCATTTGAAAAGACCCTGGTTTGAGGAAAGATTGATGGCAGGAGGAGAAGGGGATGACAGAGGATGAAATGGTTGGATGGCATCACTGACTAATGGACATGTGTTTGAGGAAGCTCTAGGAGATGGTGAAGGACAGGGAAAGCTGGCATGTTGCGGTCTATGGGGTCTCAAGAGTGGTACATGATTAAGTGATTGAACAACAATAATTTTGAAGAGTTTGTATGGAAAATGATTTGTGTAGGAAGGAGTGATGCTATCTCTAAAATAACAAAAAATAGGGTATAAGAAAAGTGTAGGTATATGAATTCCTTTGTTCACCACATTCTCTTATTGCTTTATATTGATATAGTGCATATATTTGGAGAAGGAAATGGCAACCCACTCCAGTATTCTTGCCTGGAGAATCCCAGGGATGGGGGAGCCCAGTGGGCTGCCGTCTATGGGGTTGCACAGAGTCGGACACGGCTGAAGCGACTTAGCAGCAGCAGCAGTGCATATATTAATAAAAAAACACAAATCTTAGTAAGTAAAAAAGCCATCAGTATTCACACAAAAGATGCATCCATTGTATACAGATTTTTGAACTAATCTCTGAAAGGATTTCTGGAGGAGTGAGAAAGCACATTGATAATCATAGAAATAGTACATTCTGTAACAGTGAATGCTGGCTGTTTATTCACTTAAAAACTTAGTACCATATTTTAGTACCATATTTACTATCAATATTGTAGTACTATATTTTACAATTGTCTTCTAACTTTGACTTTTAAAAATATTCTAGGTCAAGACATGCAGAAACCAAGCTTATTCATAGATTTCAGATATTATAATAAAGTGATCAAACAAGATCTAAATAAAAAAATGAAATGGCTAAGGAATCTTACTTGATTTTTTTTTATGATGAATTTAGATGTATATTAAGTCAGGTAAAGCAATGCAATCTTATTAAACCTGTCAGGTAAATCTTGGGTTTGTTACTGGACCAAAAATATACAGAAACCATCTTCTACAAATGGAACTGACAATTCCTTTGCAATGCTGACCCTTGTCTGAGGTTTACAGCATGAGCTTGGCCAGTGGCCAATGTGAACAATGTTTAAATTTCTTTATGGCAGCTACATGAGCTTTCAGACGTTCATCTGCTTTACCTACTGTGCTTAATAAAAAGCAAGCCAATGCATTTTCTCATCTCCTTTTCATCACTAATAAGAGCAACCATCAACCTTATGAAAGATATAGTCTGCTTTTACTTTCAGTTTTTTTTCCAGTAGCTCTGCCTCAAACTTTAATAGAGCACCATTATCCCACCTATCATCATTACATAGATTTGGATATAAAGCTATGCACATCTTGTCACTAAAACGCAGTAACTACAAACAGCAAAAGCCTTAGGGAATAACTTCTGTTCTTGAGCATCAACATTTAAAAAGAGTTTCAGTATATTAATTAAATAGTTGAGTTATAGAAGCCTTAATATTCTAGAAAACTGAAAAGTTTAAGAAATTTCTAATAGCAAAATGAGATTTTATAATGCATAACACCAATAACTTTTCAAAGAAAAATTAGCTTTATATATTAGTATATAGTGCTAATATATATATATGATCATGTAACCTGCATACATATATGTATATAATAGACATGTACATGCTGTATACTTACTTCCATATGCATATAAACTTATTCACATGTATACACGCATGCATATTTGCATATGCATGTATATTTTTACATATACCAATATTTACGGTCTTCGAAAAAACCCAGCATGGTAGCAGATACATGAGCCAAATCTAAAATTCACGCCCAGTCTGCCACTTGGAGATCTGTCAAGCTAATAATGAAACATATTGTGCGAGCATACACACTGGGCACATAGCGAGTGTTCTGTGAACCCTGCTTCTACACTCGCCATCATCTCCTATCAATCACGTCCTCAGCAACAGCAGGGGCAATGGAAATAGAAGCAGAGGTAATTGGAGGCGTGACTCAGTTCCACATGCTTGAAAAACAAAGGCCCCAGATACCCTGTTAAAACATTTTTGTGTTATAATTTTACCCAATTCTATACTGAAAAAAAAGAGAAAAGTATTATATTAATGAATATATTAAGTTCTTGCCTCTTTAAATAACTATTGCCAATCTTTTTTTCTCAGTTCCAATAACCAAATTCTCCAGTCACTAATTCCGCAGCAAGAACTTGCACAATTTTCACCTTATGATACTGTGCAAAATATTATCAAAAGAAAAGTATTCGCTCACTAGATTAGAAAAAATATTGGGTTTCTTAATTAGACAGCCTGAATTTATATCCTGGCATTAAGACACAGGGCAAATCAGTAAGTTCTCTTAGCCCTGTCTAGGTAAAGTGTGGCTAACAATATTTACCTTGTAAGGCTTATGCTGAAGATCAAATGGTATGTTAACCACTGAGTACACCCTAGGCAATCAATAAATGTCAATTCAAATGTATTTATGACTTACACTTAGGACAGGATATGCACAATTCAAGATGAAATCGATTACTATAAAATACTCATTAAAAAGTGAAGAAGAGCACACAAAAGGAATATAGGGAGAAAAAATAAAATTGTGAGTTTAGTATCCAAAAGACACGTTGAAAGGGTGTAGCTGTTTGTAGGATGTAACAAGTCACATAATAATGGGTTCCTGTATAGAGAATGCAAGCAAGATATCGTGGCCGTGACATGAATCAGTTTACAAACATGAAAACAAGCCCAAGGAACTGTACAAGCTCCTCTGGTACTGATGCGTGTTCAGTCGTGTCTGACTCTTTGTGATCCCATGAACTATAGCTCTTTCCTCCATAGGATTTCCCAGGAAAGAATACTGGAGTGGGTTGCCAGTTTCTCCTCCAGGGTCTGGTACTAGAGCTAGAAGTAAATGTAAGGGGTCTCAGAGAGAAGACATAGTAAAAAGTATTGAATAGCATTCTTGAAAGCATTCTTGCATATCTACAGCCCTGAGCTTCACAGGCTATTTCTGAAAATGCAGGTTGGTGGGCTTCAGGTTCCTTATTTCCCCAGGTTCTCTACATGAGTGCCCCACACTCAAGGTCCATTTTCACAGTTACTAATTGTACGTGACCTTGGACAACTGGGCAATTTCTCTAAGCCTCTAGTTTCCTCTCATGGGAAATGGGGACATGACAGTGCTTCTCCACGGGCCTTTGTGTGTATGTGTTAGTCGCTCAGTCATGTCTGACTCTTTGTGACCCTACAGACTGTAGCCTGCCAGGCTTTTCTGTCCATGGAATTCTCCAGGCAAGAATACTGGAGTGGGTTGTCATTCCCTTCTCCAGGGCCATGGGCCTTTGGGGGAATTAAATGAAATGTCGAGCTCAGTTACGTGCCAGAGGACAGAAGAGGCTATACAGGAGGGGAAAAAAATGTGTGTGTGTGTGTGTGTGGGGGGTTCCTCTAATTTTCAAAAAAGCACAGTCACTAAATTCGATCTATAGGAACTTTTTTCTATCAAAGCTATTATTAATACATCCTGTAATATAACCACATTTACCTGTCATCTTTGCATTAGTATCACATTACAGGATAAAGGAAATCAAATGTCAGATCTGAATTTGTGTCAGCATGTCAGAGTATCCTGAAAGAGAACTAACTCAGTAGTAGCTGTCTAAATCCTTTGCCTGAGAAAATTCCCTAACTCCAAAGGCTTTCTCCTTGATATCTCTTTTATTACTTTCTTCACATTCTTAGTTTGTGCACTACCACATTCTAGTCACTTTTTCTAGTTCTGTGCAAGTAATGTTCATTTCCTGTTTTTAAATATTCACCTTCATGTGACTCTTCCTGAAATTTTTATTTTTTCTCCCAAATAAAGAAATTTCATTTTATTAATTTATTTGTTTTTTGCATAAGTATCACTTTTGAATTAGCTAAGTAAAAAGTATGACTTCATATGCCTTCAAAAGTTACATACATTTCTAAGTAAATCCCAGAAAGGATGAGTCCTGAGGAAAAATTGTGAGTTAGATGCTTCAGCTTGGGTTCTGATTTAGGCTCTGATAATGTATGATTTGAGATTTTAAACTTAATTCTTAGCTCTGTAAAAGGAGAGATTATTCTAGATCAGGTTTTCTCAGTCTTGAAGAGATTTGCCTAGGTAATTCTTTGTTGTAGAGGATGCTCTGTGCATTACAGGATATTTAGCAACACCTCTGGCCTCTAAGCACCAGATGCCAATAGCAATCTCCTTCCCCAATTGTGACAACCAAGAATGTCTTCAGACATTGACAAATGTCCCCTGGATGTAAAATTGCCTGAGTTGAGAATATTAGACTAGGCTTTAAAATTATATGAGTTTTACACTGAAAAAGTCTGTATCAGCATGTTATTTCTTCATATTTCCACTAAACTCTAAATTGCTTGAATGCAGGGACATTTTTCTGGTTGGTTCAGAGCCACATTTCCAGTAATACTTGGTAGACTAGGCACTCATTAAATTTTTGTTGACAAAAATGAATGAATGATGGAATAATATCTAACTCCATAAAGGTTGAAATCTCTCCATTTATTACATCTTTGCAGCATATTTTGATGGGTTTTTAAACACTCTTTGTCTTTCATGCTTATTCCACATGTATTTCCTTAAAAATACTGCATTTCATCCTTTTAACATAAATTCAGTTCATATACCCTTTAGAATCCAAGATACTTGGAAGGAAGAACTGTATTATCTTTCTTTCCGATTTAGCACGTTGATAAATGTATGCCAGAGAAATATTACATGTGCTAAATCAGATTAAAATATTTCGCATATCTTCAATACAGTAGTATGATATAGACAGTAAATGGATCCTAATTTCTGAAATACAGATTTTCTTCCCTAATAATTACTAGATAAGCAAAATTATTTATTCCCAATCATTCATACACACAGGTTTGTTTCTGAGCTTCACAAACCTTTACATGTTCTTTATGCATTAATTCAAGATATTCTCCCATTCCATAGCATATGCTTTCTCTTTTCTTGTTGAAAGTGAGTCTTCGTGTCAAAAAGCAGCAGCTGTTCTCAATTAGAGTATTCACTTTTAACCTCTTGTGTCTTTGTAACTGACCACTAAACAGAGAGTTCAGAGATATTTCACATTCAAGATCTTTAGCTATTAGAAGCCATTCTTATTATTTTTAAAAAATCACACAAAAGAATCTGTAACTGATCATATGGTGATTTTGAGTTTCATAATCTTGATGCTCCCTTGAGATTCCTGGATCTCCTTTCACACAACAAATCTGTGATTAAATGTCCACATTGTGACTGTGCTTCTGAAAGACAGTTGATAGCTACACATTTCTGAGGACTGAAGGGACAGAGGTAGATGAGAATATGATCAAAGTTTTATTCTAGGATAGTTCTATTACTACCATAGATTCTATTCTCTCATAGAGGGGGCCAAAGTGATTTTAGAGTTATTAGCCAACAGGAGGTTTTGCCTCATCCTAGAAGATGAGAATTTACAATAGCAGAGTATACATTCAGTCTTTCTAGTCAATCATATGATTCTTTCCAAATGGCTCTGACTTTGGGAGCACTTTTATCAAATATTATCAAAACTCATACTTCTCAGTACAATTACTCTCTATTAAAGTTTAGTGCCAGCTGTCAGAGCTGTAATGTAAACCCTTATTAGCTCTTGTAAGTTCTACTCTGGAACTAATAAGGGATTGTCAAAACTATCCAAACACAGAGAGAAATGGGGGGATAAATGACAGAAAAGAAGATGAAAAGTGTTCAATGAATCTGTACTAGCAAAACAATCTTTGTGAAATGATTACTAATGCATTTTGCAAAATCTGTGCATCTCAAGGTGGAGGAAAAGATCTAATTTTCAATTTATTTTGCATAGGGTTTGATTTTCTTTCCTTTGGGAGAGGCTGACTAAAAGCAATAAAACAAGCTGAAAAAGTTAATGAAATATCAATAATCTCTTTTAAAAATCTTTCCATGTATTCTTTAAAAATGTTACACTGCATTCCTCAAATTTTAAAATATGGAAGATCTGATAATATCTGAACAGCTAGAAAGAAAAAGTATAAGTTTGAAAAACTGAAAATGAATATTCCTTTAAAAAGCCACAGATTATATAATATCTAAGCTTTAAAAACTTTTTTTGCATACTGGAATGCAGCAGATCAGAAGTAAGGAAGGCTGCCTATATAAACCTCAAAGTAATCTAAGTTAAAGAAGTGAAATTTAAGACTTCCTACAGGGTCCAACTAGACTTGATGGTAAATTACTATGACAGATGCACAATCTATTTGACAAGGAGATGTTCATTAAGAAGTCAAAATAACTATAAATTTTATATATTCAAAATAACCAATATTTCCCCTTTCACAGACATATATTTTTCTTGAAAAATTTGAATCACTTTTCAGATGAGTTTACATTTAATAGATATTTTGAGAGTGGTATCAGAACAATATTCTGATCTTCCTTTGAAATGGGACTGAAAATGCAATGACAGGAATAACTCATTTCAAGGAAAATCAGAGCTATTTTACTTCCTGCAACTGAAATTATTTTTTTCATGTCTTAGATTCACATAGTGAATACTATCCTGAGAAGCTTCATCCATATTTCTCACAGACATACTCTCAAACAAACTACACAATGAACAAATTATTTGTGTCTCCCAAAGATTATACATTTGGCATATAGGTGTGATATAAATTATTATTTCCCACTTTAAAACATTGGACCAGACAAAGCATCTGAAATTTCACAGACCTTGAAGTGAAGTGAAGTGAAGTTGCTTAGTTGCGTCCGACTCTGTCTGACTCTTTGAGACCCCATGGAGTGAGGAGCCTACCAGGAGCCTACCAGGCTCCTCAGTCCATGGAATTTTCCAGGCAAGAGTGCGGAACTGGGCTTCCATTTCCTTCTCCAGAGGACCCTCCCAACCCAGGGATTGAACCTGGGTCTCCTGCATTGCAGGCAGACGTTTTACCATCTGAGCCACAGATAGAAACGAACTTTGTATTCTAAAAGCAAATATCCTAGAGCTATTTCATGTAAGACAACTGCAAACTAGGTTAGAACCTCAGGAAAATACCTTAATACTGACATGTAAAATGGTCTTCTGAGTTAGGATAAAGAATAGTAAAATATTTATTAAAAGAAGAAATTCTTACTATTTATCTCTCTTTGAGCAATGCAATTGTGTAACTGAAGATAAATCTATATTTTACTAAACCGCTGTAATTCTTATTTATTTATAATCTTGTGCGAGAGTTTTAACATCTATAAAACTGTCTGGATCTTTAAGGTCTCTTATGTTGATTTGTTGCTGATCACTTGACTTGTTCTTATTTATTATGAGGTATTTAAATGATTAGATATGATTTTGTCCTACTTTCTAAATTTAATGATGGTCATATCTCTCCTAATATGTTTGCAATTAAATCGTC
>SJYC01054922.1:0-15003 GCA_006408675.1 Madoqua kirkii | reverse complement strand
TATTAAATAAAATTTTCTTAGCCAATAGGCCTCAAAAGTATACACACACACACACATACACACACACACACTTGTAATAGAATTATATTAAAAGGTAGAGTAAAATAAAAGCATTGAGACAAATGAGAAACAGAATTTGGGGGTTTGAGGGACTTTGTTGGTGACGATTTGGGGTCAAATCAGAGAAGTACATTTATAACCAGAGGATCGAGGAGAGAGAAGATGGGGATTTGATATTGAAAATTCAGCATCAGCAACAAGATGCAGGCCGAGGTCTAAAGATAATGATGCCCAGAAGGTACATGCCTGAGATGGCATGTCCAGTAATCTTAATAATAATGATTACTATCCATCCTCTCAGTTCAGTTCAGTTCAGTCGCTCAGTCGTGTCCAACTCTTTGCAACTCCATAAATCGCAGCATGCCAGGCCTCCCTGTCTATCACCATGTAGAGGATCGAGGAGAGAGAAGATGGGGATTTGATATTGAAAATTCAGCATCAGCAACAAGATGCAGGCCGAGGTCTAAAGATAATGATGCCCAGAAGGTACATGCCTGAGATGGCATGTCCAGTAATCTTAATAATAATGATTACTATCCATCCTCTCAGTTCAGTTCAGTTCAGTCGCTCAGTCGTGTCCAACTCTTTGCAACTCCATAAATCGCAGCATGCCAGGCCTCCCTGTCTATCACCATGTCCTGGAGTTCACTCAGACTCACGTTCATCGAGTCTGTGATGCCATCCAGCCATCTCATCCTTGGTCGTCCCCTTCTGCTCCTGCCTCCAATCCCTCCCAGCATTAGAGTCTTCCAATGGGTCAACTCTTCTCATGAGGTGGCCAAAGTACTGGAGTTTCAGCTTTAGCATCATTTCTTCCAAAGAAATCTCAGGGTTGATCTTCAGAATGGACTGGTTGAATCTCCTTGCAGTTCAAAAGACTCTCAAGAGTCTTCTCCTACACCACAGTTCAAAAGCATCAATTCTTCAGCTCTCAGCTTTCTTTATAGTCCAACTCTCACATTCATACACAATTACTGGAAAAAACATAGCTTTGACTAGACGGACCTCAGTACATCAATGTGAAACAGTCATAATTATACATTTCCTTCCTATTGAGCCTCCTTCTCCCCCCATCCCACCCCTCTAGGTTGTCACAGAGTGCCGGTCTGGGCTCCCTGTGTTATACAGTAGTCTCCCACTGCTGCTGCTGCTGCTAAGTTGCTTCAGTCATGTCCGACTCTATGTGACCCCACAGATGGCAGCCCACTGGGCTCCGCCATTCCTTGGATTTTCCAGGCAAGAACACTGGTCTCCCACTGGTCATCTATTTTACACATGGTAGTGTATATATTTGGAGAAGGGAATGGCAGTCCACTCCAGTACTCTTGCCTGGAAATTCCCATGGACGGAGGAGCCTGGTAGGCTGCAGTCCATGGAGTCGAAAAGAATTGGACATGACTGAGTGACTTCACTTTCACTTTTCACTTTCATGCATTGGAGAAGTAAGTGGCAACCCACTCCAGCGTTCTTGCCTGGAGAATCCCAGGGACGGAGGAACTTGGTAGGGTGCCATCTACGCGGGTCACACAGAGTTGAACATGACTGAAGCGACTTAGCAGCAGCAGCATATATATTTCAATACTATTTCCTCAGTTTTCTCTACCTTCTTCCCAAGACTTCTGAATCTCCTCAGAAACTGTTTCTACATCTATGTTTCCAGATAGTATGCCTCTGTTTCTATCGAAGGCCCTATTGCTCAGCCCTCATCCCATATGTTATTGATGCCCGATTTGCTGAGGCCCAAATGTGCCTTATGTAGAAGCTCACCTGAATAACCTCATCTTCTACCTTCCACAAAGATTTGTAAGATATTATTATAATAAACAACACAAGTCTAATCATATTGCTCTTCTATCTTGCATCTGGTGGTAAATGCAAAACGTGTGCATTACAAAAAAATTTAAATAGTGTGTGTGGGAGAGCTACCTTCAGTCACATCTCTCTCTTGGTGTGAATGCAAGACAATTGGTTTTAGATATGCTACAGTTTTTAGAGTTCACTATAATTTGGTAGTCTCCTACTGTGATTTCTGAAATGATTTGTTATTTTTTTAAGATGCTTTTATAATAGTGGTTTGCAGTCCATGGGGTCATGAAGAGTTGGACAGGACTGAGCAACTTCACTTTCACTTTTCACTCTTCACTTTCATGCATTGGAGAAGGAAATGGCAATCCACTCCAGTATTCTTGCCTGGAGAATCCCAGAGACGGGGGAGCCTGGTGGGCTGCCATCTATGGGGTTGCACAGAGTCAGACACAACTGAAGCGACTTAGCAGCAGCATCAGCATAATAATGGTTTAATTTGATTCCACATGCATTTATTGAATGTTTCTATATGCAAAGCCAAGGTTAGAAACAGTAGACAGTAAAACGATAAGTAAAATGTGATTTTTGCTATCCAGAAATTGATGCTGGAAGGAAGGGTATGAGTATCACACAAGGCAGATGATGATACATGGTCCCTTCGAGGTGTTGCAAGAAGCTGTGGGGAAATAAAGGATTACTGGTGGAAGGAGTTTCTGGAAAATCACTAAAGAAGAAGAAATGGAAAGGTAGGATGACTAGAATCTCTACGGGTGGAAATAGGAGTATTTACTGAAAGAAAGAGTGTGAGCAAACAGGAAGACCCATGAGGACAGAACCTGTAAGGAGTGGGGTTCCAGTATGACTGGAATTTGGGGCACTGAGCAGCCGGGATGTGGACAGTTACTTGAAAAGAAAGGACTGGGCAAATTTGGGAATGTCAGCTGATATATCTTTACTTCATCTGCTGATGTAAAGATTCGATCCTGGGTTGGGAAGATGCCCTGGAGAAGGAAATGGCACCCTACTCCAGTACTCCTGCCTGGAAAATCCCATGGACTAAGGAGCCTGGTAGGCTACAGTCCATGGGGTCTCAAAGAGTTGGACATGACTGAGTGACTTTACTTCATTTGCTACCATGAAAAACTCCTGAAAAGAGGCACATGGTTTGCTCCAGACTAACAGCTGGTTCTCCAAAGGGAAGGAGAAAGAGGGGATTCAGAAAGATCTCTGCAATTTCCAGAAGAGAATTCTGAAGAAGATCACCTCTGCTAAATGTTATGACCACTGAACATTTCCCAAAGATTATAAAGAGATATATTTTTTTCTTATGAATTTATATATGATACAGCTACACATTCAGAAAGGAACACAGCTCATTATACTATAATTTTGTAACTACTAAAACATTTCAGAAAGATTCCTGTTTGTACTGAAACAGTACAATAAACAACAGAAAAAAATTAAAGCTACATATATGTAAATAAATGTTTCTTTCATGTTTCTTTTGTGAAATAGTGTTCTCATTAGATACCACATATCTGATTTCAAGAACAACTAATTAATATTTATTGAATAACTACTATCTACCAAGCTCTCTTCAAGAAAATTAGAGATACCAAGGGAATACTTCATGCAAAGATGGGCTCGATAAAGGACAGAAATGGTATGGACCTAACAGAAACAGAAAATATTAAGAAGAGGTGGCAAGAATACACAGAAGAACTGTACAAAAAAGAACTTCATGACCAAGATAATCACAAAGGTGTGATCACTCATCTAGAGGCAGGCATCCTGGAGTATGAAGTCAAGTGGGCTTTAGAAAGCATTCTTATGAACAAAGCTAGTGGAGGTGATGGAATTCCAGTTAAGCTATTTCAAATCCTGAAAGATGATGCTATTAAAGTGCTGCACTCAATATGCCAGCAAATTTGGAAAACTCAGCAGTGGCCACAGGACTGGAAAAGGTCAGTTTTCATTCCAATCCCAAAGAAAGGCAATGCCAAAGAATGATCAAACTACCACACAATTGCACTCATCTCACAGGCTAGTAAAGTAATGCTCAAAATTCTTCAAGCCAGTTTCAGCAATACATGAACTGTGAACTTCTAGATGTTCAAGCTGGTTTTAGAAAAGGCAGAGGAACCTGAGATCAAATTGCCAACATTTGCTGGATCATGGAAAAGGCAAGAGAGTTCCAGAAAAACATATATTTCCACTTTACTATGTCAAAGCCTTTGACATAGGGTTATGTTTATTGTGTGTACATCACAGTAAACTGTGGAAAATTCTTCAAGAGATGGGAATACCAGACCACCTGACCTGCCTCTTGAGAAACCTGTATGCAGGTAAGGAAGCAACAGTTAGAACTGGACCTGAAACAACAGACTGGTTCCAAATAGGAAAAGGAGTACGTCACAGCTGTGTATTGTCACCCTGCTTGTTTAACTTCTATGTAGAGTGCATCATGAGAAACTGGGCTGGAAGAAGCACAAGCTGGAATCAAGATAGCCGGGAGAAATATCAATAACCTCAGCCATGCAGATGACACCACCCTTATGGCAGAAAGAAAAGAGGAACTATGGAGCCTGTTGATGAAAGTGAAAGAGGAGAGTGAAAAAGTTGGCTTAAACCTCAACATTCAGAAAACTAAGATCATGGCCATCTGGTCCCATCACTTCATGGGAAATAGATGGGAAAACAGTGTCAGACTTTATTTTTTGGGGCTCCAAAATCATTGCAGATGGTGATTGCAGCCATGAAATTAAAAGACGTTTACTTCTTGGAAGGAAAGTTATGACCAACCTAGATAGCATATTCCAAAGCAGAGACATTACTTTGCCAACAAAGGTCTGTTTAGTCAAGACTATGTTTTTTCCAGTAGTCATGTGTGGATGTGAGAGATGGATGGTCAAGAAAGCTGAGCACGGAAGAATTGATGCTTTTGAACTGTGGTGTTGGAGAAGACTCTTGAGAGTTCCTTCGACTGCAAAGAGATCTAACCAGTCCATTCTAAAGGAGATCAGTCCTGGGTTTTGATGAAAGTGAAAGAGGAGAGTGAAAAAGTTGGCTTAAACCTCAACATTCAGAAAACTAAGATCATGGCCATCTGGTCCCATCACTTCATGGGAAATAGATGGGAAAACAGTGTCAGACTTTATTTTTTGGGGCTCCAAAATCATTGCAGATGGTGATTGCAGCCATGAAATTAAAAGACGTTTACTTCTTGGAAGGAAAGTTATGACCAACCTAGATAGCATATTCCAAAGCAGAGACATTACTTTGCCAACAAAGGTCTGTTTAGTCAAGATTATGTTTTTTCCAGTAGTCATGTGTGGATGTGAGAGATGGATGGTCAAGAAAGCTGAGCACGGAAGAATTGATGCTTTTGAACTGTGGTGTTGGAGAAGACTCTTGAGAGTTCCTTCGACTGCAAAGAGATCTAACCAGTCCATTCTAAAGGAGATCAGTCCTGGGTCATCACTGGAAGGACTGATGCTAAAGCTGAAACTGCAGTACTTTGGCCACCTCATGTGAAGAGTTGACTCACTGGAAAAGACTCTGATGCTGGCAGGGATTAGGGGCTGGAGGAGAAGGGGAGAGCTGAGGATGAGATGGCTGGATGGCATCACCGACTCAATGGACGTGAGTCTGAGTGAACTCCGGGACTTGGTGATGGACAGGGATGCCTGGTGTGCTGCGATTCATGGGGTTGCAAAGAGTCGGACACGGCTGAGTGACTGAACTGAACTGAACCAAGGTCTATATTGATAATATTTTAATGAAGAAGATAGAAAAGGTACCTATCTTTAAAGAACATACCATATTTATGTTAAATCCATTGTTATATCCATTTTTATTTTGTATCCACTTGTATGTTACATGCATTTTCATTTATTTCTTTGCTCATTATTCTTTCTCGCCTTCATGGTCTCTGGTTTGACTTATTTTTCTGTCCTAAACATTTAAGTGAAAGTGAAAGTTGCTTAGTTGTGTCTGACTTTGTGACCCCATGGACTATATATATAGTCCATGGAATTCTCCAGGCCAGAATACTGGAGTGGGTAGCCTTTCTCTTGGGGGAAGGCTCAACTCAGGGATCGAACCCAGGTCTCCTGCATTGCAGGCGGTTTCTTTACTAGCTGAGCCACAAGGGAAGCCCTCCCCCAAGCATTTCACTCTGTGCCTAAAACTAAATACCTCATACAGATTTACTAAAATTAAATATTATGTAATGAGCTAAATGTTAAACTCACATAACTAACAAAGCATAGAAGTATGTTTTGGGGTGCAGAAGGCATTGATTTTTTAAAATAAATACTCTGGTTAACTATGTGTTAAAGAGTGACCTTAACCAATTAAATATAAGACACATACCATATATCTGTAAGAGTTTTGTAAAAATAAAAAAGAAGAATCAGGAAATGAGTTTCTACAAAATGTGTGTTAGTAAATTTATGATAAAGATTTTGGAATGTATGCTGAAAATTTTTTGAAAGATGAAAAGCAATTCTAACGTTTGAGAGATGGTGGGTGGCAAGGAAAAAAACTTTCCAAAATAATGCAAAATGCTTAAAGATCTATCGAAAAGTGAATTTCTAGCCAGAAGAATGAGCTTGCAAAAGATGTAATACATTAAAATATAAATATACCATGGGAAGGTCATATCTACATTCTTCATTGTCAAAAGTTTTTAATTAAACCTATTTGGATTTACTTTTCCTGTGAGGGGAAAAGTATCAGTGTAATGAAAGACAGGGAAAGTAAAATTTTCACTGTAGAGGTTTGATTTTAATGGTGAAATATTTCTATTTATAATGTAAAAGAAGCATAATTGCAAAATGCTATTTTTAGAAGTATAACCATGAAAAAATTTACCATTAATCTGAAAATTACTTTCATAAAGAGAAAGCCAAAATAGTTTAAAAATCATCAATTAACTATTTATCTATTCCATAAGGTTGGGGAAATTGTTTATATTTATCAGAAATTTTTCACTCTTTCTGTTGCTATATAGTCAAATAACTACACTTTTCATAGTTTAAATTCCCCTTTACTGTCAGGGAGTAAAACAATGAGACTATCATGTTTCTAATTCTTGGAAACATATTTAATATGAAATTGCCCAATAAAAAGGTAATTTTAGAATTCAATATAACTACTTGAAAACGTGGGGCAAAATTCCATGCACGTTGGCTTAACTTGTCTAGACTGAAAACTGCATTAAAATGGACATTTACAGAATTATTACAAACGGCCAACTACTTAGAAATTAATGCATAGCAGTGACAGCAGTACATTTCATACCAGTGGTGAGATTCATGTAATTTCCTGCTATGATAATGGGTCACAGACATGGTAATTCATAGCAATTTATGATATACCTGTGGAGCACTCACAGTGACGGAAATGAAATTAACTCGTGTCACTGTGGAACATATGCTAAGTTTTACACATTTTCAGATAACTCAGTTTATTTTTTAACACAATATGTGTAATTCTGAAAGCAGTTTTCTGCTTTATAGCAACAATTTTAAAGCTGCAGAGACATCTTTGGGTGTTGGGTGGCAACCCTGTTTCATAGGAACATTTTTAATCATTTATCCATTTAGTATCTTAGGAAGGTCAGCTATCTTAATGTTTAAGCTCTAGATACAGGCAGACCCTAGGTTTGAAGCCTACCTTTGCTAGTTAATAGGAGGTTTAAGAGCCTATGATTACATTCACACAATTCTAAAATGCAAAAAATCATAGTAAACTCTTTCTAGATACATGAACAAAAGTAGACTATCCATTTTAAACAACTGTAACAGTGCATGGCACTTGGGAAGCAGTAAACAAATATTATTATTCTGCTAAAGTTAACAAAAAATGTCATTGGGATACATGGATTTTTTCTTATAAAATTCTCCAGGCCAGAATACTGGAGTGGGTAGCCTTTCTCTTGGGGGAAGGCTCAACTCAGGGATCGAACCCAGGTCTCCTGCATTGCAGGCGGTTTCTTTACTAGCTGAGCCACAAGGGAAGCCCTCCCCCAAGCATTTCACTCTGTGCCTAAAACTAAATACCTCATACAGATTTACTAAAATTAAATATTATGTAATGAGCTAAATGTTAAACTCACATAACTAACAAAGCATAGAAGTATGTTTTGGGGTGCAGAAGGCATTGATTTTTAAAAATAAATACTCTGGTTAACTATGTGTTAAAGAGTGACCTTAACCAATTAAATATAAGACACATACCATATATCTGTAAGAGTTTTGTAAAAATAAAAAAGAAGAATCAGGAAATGAGTTTCTACAAAATGTGTGTTAGTAAATTTATGATAAAGATTTTGGAATGTATGCTGAAAATTTTTTGAAAGATGAAAAGCAATTCTAACGTTTGAGAGATGGTGGGTGGCAAGGAAAAAAACTTTCCAAAATAATGCAAAATGCTTAAAGATCTATCGAAAAGTGAATTTCTAGCCAGAAGAATGAGCTTGCAAAAGATGTAATACATTAAAATATAAATATACCATGGGAAGGTCATATCTACATTCTTCATTGTCAAAAGTTTTTAATTAAACCTATTTGGATTTACTTTTCCTGTGAGGGGAAAAGTATCAGTGTAATGAAAGACAGGGAAAGTAAAATTTTCACTGTAGAGGTTTGATTTTAATGGTGAAATATTTCTATTTATAATGTAAAAGAAGCATAATTGCAAAATGCTATTTTTAGAAGTATAACCATGAAAAAATTTACCATTAATCTGAAAATTACTTTCATAAAGAGAAAGCCAAAATAGTTTAAAAATCATCAATTAACTATTTATCTATTCCATAAGGTTGGGGAAATTGTTTATATTTATCAGAAATTTTTCACTCTTTCTGTTGCTATATAGTCAAATAACTACACTTTTCATAGTTTAAATTCCCCTTTACTGTCAGGGAGTAAAACAATGAGACTATCATGTTTCTAATTCTTGGAAACATATTTAATATGAAATTGCCCAATAAAAAGGTAATTTTAGAATTCAATATAACTACTTGAAAACGTGGGGCAAAATTCCATGCACGTTGGCTTAACTTGTCTAGACTGAAAACTGCATTAAAATGGACATTTACAGAATTATTACAAACGGCCAACTACTTAGAAATTAATGCATAGCAGTGACAGCAGTACATTTCATACCAGTGGTGAGATTCATGTAATTTCCTGCTATGATAATGGGTCACAGACATGGTAATTCATAGCAATTTATGATATACCTGTGGAGCACTCACAGTGACGGAAATGAAATTAACTCGTGTCACTGTGGAACATATGCTAAGTTTTACACATTTTCAGATAACTCAGTTTATTTTTTAACACAATATGTGTAATTCTGAAAGCAGTTTTCTGCTTTATAGCAACAATTTTAAAGCTGCAGAGACATCTTTGGGTGTTGGGTGGCAACCCTGTTTCATAGGAACATTTTTAATCATTTATCCATTTAGTATCTTAGGAAGGTCAGCTATCTTAATGTTTAAGCTCTAGATACAGGCAGACCCTAGGTTTGAAGCCTACCTTTGCTAGTTAATAGGAGGTTTAAGAGCCTATGATTACATTCACACAATTCTAAAATGCAAAAAATCATAGTAAACTCTTTCTAGATACATGAACAAAAGTAGACTATCCATTTTAAAACAACTGTAACAGTGCATGGCACTTGGGAAGCAGTAAACAAATATTATTATTCTGCTAAAGTTAACAAAAAATGTCATTGGGATACATGGATTTTTTCTTATAAAATAATAGAAGTGTATTTTAAATTCAAGATTTATCTATTTTCTATTCTTATTTCACTAGTCTAGAGATTTTTCAAATTTATTTAAGGTCACCACAGTTTCTGACAAGTGTAATTTGTTTTACTCTTTTGAAATTCAATAAATATAATTAATGACAAAAGTCAACTGACTGTATTGTAAATGAGCCTGCTGTCTATTATCTATGATAAATATGCTATTCCATGTGGAGTAAAGTTTTGCCAATATTATTCTACACTTTCTTAGGTACTATAGTTCTTTCTGTAACATTTTTAGACAACTGACTTCAATTCCTTTCACTATTTTTTTAAATGAAAAGTATATGATCTATCTGTATATTAAGAAACATGTTTTAATAAAAATATGTATTATTATCATACTGTGCTTTTCATTCATACTGGTCACTGTGTTAAGTCTCAGTTATGTGATGTCTAAACTGAGATGATAATAGTACCTCTCTTACAGTATTGCTTAGTTTCTTAACAGATTATATTGGCAGTTAATAAGTGCTTACATAGTTGTCATCTGCTAAGTAAAACAAATATTTATTAAGCCCAAACATGCCATTATGATAATGGTGCAGAAGTCATGGTTACCTGACCTTGATAAATCTTAATCATAAGAATGGAAATATGTTTGTGTAAGCTTAATGTTAGACAGTCATTCATTTAGTCAATAGAAATCCACCGAGAGCCAGGCAGTCTTCTATTTCCTGGGGACCACTTTGTCCATGGGAAGAATAACAGTAAAGTCATTGGTGTTTTAATGGAGCTTATGCTCTCCTTGAAAGAAAATACATCAAGCAAGAGTAAATAATCACACAGACACATGAAACAAAGAGTAAATAATCAAAGAGTAAATAATCACATAGACACATGAAAGGTAAGCTGACGATAATTATTATAAAGAAAAACAAAGACAGAATGGAAGACTACAGGTGGCTTGATGAAATGACATTCCAATAGGGTAAGCAGAGATAAGTTCTCACTTTTGTAGCCACTTGTTTGCAATGAGTAACCAGGCATAGAGAATCCTCGTGGATACAGCATCGCAGACTGAGAGAACAGAAAGAATATGAACTGTGAGGTTGAGGGTGGTGGTACAGTTAAAGCGTGGCAAGGAGGCCACTGTGGCTGAAACAGAGGGATCCAGGAGTGAAGTGGTGAAACCTTAGACCTGAGAGGAAGTTGACTACAAAATCAAGTAGGTCCATGTTGGCCGTGTGAGAGACCTTGGATTTTATTGTCAGACAAGAAGGAACTCAGTATATGGTTTATACAGAGGAGTGACATGATTTGACATATATAGGCCTACTGAGTGAAAAATACATTGTAAAGATCAAAGACTTATGATGTGAGATCATTAGGAGGTTATTACAGTGACAGAGGATAGGACATTCTCGGTAAAAGAAGAGAGAACAGATTCTGGAGCTCTTTTGGTGGTAGATCCAAAGGGCTTGATGATAGGTGGAGTGCAGAACTTTGGAGAAAGGTGGAGACCACAACACTACACACACTCAAAGAATGGCAACAGCTGATGTGATACCTGAGAAAGAGAACAGAAGCCGTAGCTGGCATATAGGTGAGAAACTTAAATGTAAGTGAAATTTTGCCTAGTGAGAATGGGTGATGATGGTTAGAAAGAGGAAAAATAACACATTCTGGGCAGGGGAAGCAATGTGTAAAAAGACATAAAAACACAAAAACATCGACTGAGTTTGGGTATCATGAAGCTGCTAAAGTGAAAGGTGAAGCTAGTCTTTCTTTGATTAATTTGACTCATATAAGACACTTGTTATGTACTAGGACTCTGTTTCCTCTGTTAGAGACTCTGTTTAGGGACTCTAACTATTTAGACTCTTGATTCATTGCAACAAAGGGCAGTGAATAAACAGAAACCCGTCTCTTCAGGAAGCTTACATTCTAGTGCCTGCGAAGTTGCTTCAGTCCTGTCCGACTCTTTGCAACCCCAAGGATTGTAGCCTACTAAGCTTCTCTGTCCATGAAATTTCCCAGGCAAGAATATTGGAAAGTGAAAGTAAAAATCACTCAGTCATGTCCGACTCTTTGCAACCCCATGGACTATACAGTCCATGGAATTCTCCGGGCCAGAATACTGGAGTGGATAGCCTTTCCCTTCTCCAGGGGATCATCCCAACCTAGAGATCGAACCCAGATCTCCCACATTGCAGGCAGAGTCTTTACCAGCTGAGCCACAAGGGACTGGAGTGGGTTGCTATTTTCTTCTCCGGGGATCTTCCCCACCCAGGGATTGAACCCGCATCTCCTGTGTCTCCTGTATTGGCAGGCAGGTTCTTTAATACTCAGCCAGCTGGGAAGCCCATGGGGAAGAATTGGTGGAGTTAAGTCCAGTCCTGCGATCTGAGCAGAGGACTAAGACTCAGCCTCTCCATGGGATCATTTTGGTTTCTATAAAGAGAATAGCAGATAATTAGAGGAGGAGTGGACAATGATTGTGTGGATAGTATGGAATGTAACAGAGGATTTTCTCATCACAAGAGATTTAAACAAATATAAGATTTAGGGACATTACTTTGACAATATTAAGGATGGATTGGAGGAGGCATGGAGGGAGATGAATTGAAGAAATTGTAGTTAACCCATTACTGATTCCCAGCACCAACACAGTTCCACATAAACCATTTGCTGAATGAGTAAATGAAAGGGTTAATTTTTGAGGGCAAGTAGTATTTTGGTGGCAAAACTCAGACTTGGCAATGGATGGGCATTTGCTTTGAAAATGATGAAAACTTGATAATGACTCTGGGTCAAGTTAACATTTGATAAGATAATCATATTGACCATTTTATGAGGCCATTACAGTAATGGGCTTTCCCAGCAATGCATCATTTTATCCTGCAAAACCCCTGTGCGGCAGGTACTATCATCAGTTAATTCTACAGAGGAGACAAAGGAAGCTGAGAAAGAGACTCAACTTCTCACCCCACATCACACAGCTGTAAATGGTGGAGCCTCGATTCAAAGCCAGAACTCTTCCATTCCAAAGCTTTTCCTATTTTCCACTAATCTGTTTTGATGATTGGAAATGAAAGCCATCAGCAGAGAGGGGCATCAACATAAGTGGGACAGGTTATGTGAGGAAGAGGAACAGTTGTCTTTAACATAAGCTGAGCCTGATGCATCAGTGAGAAACATAAAGAAGTTTGCAAAAGCTGGCAGGTCACCCAAAATCTGAATGTCAGTAGACATTCAGATTTTGGAGTTGCATAATCAAAGCTTTGGAAATTATTGAGATGATTTTTAAAATATATAAGATGAGGAATTTTAGAAACTGTATTTTGAAATGCTTATATTTAGAGCTTAGAAAGAAAATGATGAGCAGATGAAAAAAATGGAAATATTATAAAAATTGCTTTTTCAAAGCATTCATGTTGAAATGTTCCCTACATCAAAAAAGTTTTTCAAGTTAAGTATAGTAAATACTGCTAGAAAAGGAGCATTTACAGAGGTAGAAGTAGAATAAGAAGAAAACAAGTCAGAGATACCGGATCAGAGAATTTTAAGAACTTTGTGTTTATATGAAGAATACCTTAACATAAACAGCATATGGTCTGAAAAGAATGAACTTGTTAGCAGAAGGATTCAGGTGGCTTACAAAGTTTTTTTTTTTTTTAAGTAGCAGAAGTTTTCATAAAACTTTCTGGAATTAAGGAACAGACAGCAAAGAATACATTGAAGTAGCAATTGTAGTCTTTTACAAAACAATATTATTGACCAGAAAAGATTCAGTGATTCTCCAAAGAATGAGCCTGCTGTAATGCATTTTACCACATATAGAGACCTAGAGACTTTCTTCACAGGTGAAGAAATTGACATCTGGAGAAAGACAAGTGCCCAGTGTTCCAATGCTAATTAGGGGCCAACTTTTACAAAACAATATTATTGACCAGAAAAGATTCAGTGATTCTCCAAAGAATGAGCCTGCTGTAATGCATTTTACCACATATAGAGACCTAGAGACTTTCTTCACAGGTGAAGAAATTGACATCTGGAGAAAGACAAGTGCCCAGTGTTCCAATGCTAATTAGGGGCCAACATAGACCACACAGGATCCTGGTCTTGTTCTCAGTCCTGCGTTAGTGCTCATATACCACACTATCTTTTTGCAACAGAAAAAAGACTAGTCTTAATGTCAGTCTGGATAGAACTCTGGTTCACTAGTTATGTATATGAAATTTTAACTAAAAATTTCCCTCAGTTATGGGCAAAGATTGATGAGTTTGAAACAGTATGTGGGATCTAAGGTCTCAAGCAGGGTTGGAACCCACATTCCCTAAAGCGGAAGCATGGAAACTTAAGCACTGGACTGCCAGGGAAGTTCCTGCATTGCTATATTTTCTGTTGCATTTTTAGATGAAACTCACTGCTTTATTAGATTTTCATTTTCTAAGCATGTCAATTTATCTTCTTTATATCATGCTTTAATGTGATCTGAAATACTGATATATTTTTAAAGAAAATCTACATATCTGGAAGAATATTTGAGAATAGACTTAACCTTATGTCAGTCCTGACTTAGAGAAAACTGTAAACAAATCAAAAGTGATAAACATTCCACTGTGACAATTATCATGATTATAACTGTTCTATAACATGGTGTATTCAGTTTCGTAGTCCAAAGTGAATGTGATTATAATCAAAAACAATAAAATAAGTTGGGATCTTAAATATTCACATGTCCAGAATTAGAAATAAGTGTTAACACATAAAGTTTTAACCATAAAACTTTAGGGGTGAATTAAAATTTAAACATTTTGAGCTTGGAAAGATGGTTCAATATTATTTAGCTAATGTTTAGATAGCAAGTAAACACACTGGAACAAACCTATCAAGCTAAGTAGTATGTATTCATAACAGTATTTTGTATAAAAAAATATTACAAAGAAAAAGCAACTGACCTAATATAAAATGATCGAGGACATTTTTCTAATGACAAATTAAATTGTGCACAATAAATTATCAAGTTACAACAATTGTTACCACAGTAATGCCAAGGCCACTATCAACTGAAAAAACAGTTATTATCTTGAAATCAATTTGAACGTTAAAAGAATTATAGCCCAAAATAATAGCCAAACATGTTACAGAGTTCTTGCTTTCTTTGCTCATGGTTTGACCATTTGTTTATTTATGGTATCTCAAATTATCTTATAAATGCTCCACATAAAGAGAAGGCATTGAACACTATATATTATTTTGTGGTTTCAAATATTATAATAATATAAACTACAACTTTGTTATTATATCTCTATTCACTATCCAAATAAATTTTAGTTCAACTGTCTACAAAATATTTTAGAGAATATTCAA
>SJYC01054921.1:0-19418 GCA_006408675.1 Madoqua kirkii | reverse complement strand
GTATGTGTATATACACAAAAAAACATATATTTGGTTGTGATTTTATATATAGATATTTTACATTTATTTGTATTCACTATCATAATTTACTGCTTTAAAATTTCAGCCTTGTTATTTTGAAGACAAGTAACCCTTTATTCCTATAAATCTGGATCCAAGAAAGGTCTAGAGTATATTATTTTCAGTATCAGCCATCTACCAATAGTATTATAGATAGCTCAACCTAAGTTAATGAACACTATATTGCATAATGTGCTTTCTAGACCAATGTGCTTAGGATTCTCCCCTTGGATTTTGGTCTTCTTTCATTAAGCTTGCCTGCTGCTGCTGCTGTTAAGTCACTTCAGTCGTATCTGACTCTGTGCCACCCCATAGACAGCAGCCCACCAGGCTTCCCTATCCCTGGGGTTCTCCAGGCAAGAACACTGAAGTGGGTTGCCATTTCCTTCTCCAATGCAGGAAAGTGAAAAATCAAAGTGAAGTCATTCAGTGGTGTCCGACCCTCAGTGACCCCGTGGAGTGCAGCCTTCCAGGCTCCTCCGTCCATGGGATTTTCCAGGCAAGAGTACTGGAGTGGGGTGCCATTGCCTTCTCCGTAGGCTTGCCTAGTCCCCAGCATAATCATGCACTGACAGTTTTCAACTGAGCAGATAATTTTCCAAGTTTTGATATGTATAATCTAATATAATCCTCATCACTAACCTACAAGGGTAAATGATAATCTATATCTTATACAATAGATAAGGACACTAAGCTACCTAAATATTAAGTATGATCCTGTCAATATACTAGGAAGTGATGGAGAGATCTGAATTTAGGCACTCTAGTCACAGATAGTACTCTTAATCATTTTTCTACATTGATTTGGCTCTGCTAGTTTTACTTTTCTTTCTAGTGTTTAGTAGTATTATTTTTATTTAGAGGAGTTAATTCCAAACGGCACTTATACATCAGTCTTCTAATCACATAAAAATTAAAATTCCTCTTTTCCCTGCTCTGCTCTTTCCCAGTGCCTGCACGGTGAGCTACTCTCTGATTGTTAAGTCCCAATTCATATGGCACCTGGTCTGTTGAGATTTCTTCCCTCCTAGCTAACCTGAGTCACTGATTCCTCAGCTGTACATTTCTATCACTTCTTAAATAATTCCATCTTTGCATATATTACTTGTTACTGCACTGATTTGCAAAAGTATTTTTCTCCAAAGAGGCTATATTTTCCCTGAAGGTAAATTTATGTGATCTCTAAGAATACAAATTCTTTGTGTAGCTAAAGAATCCAGCAGAGTGCTTGAAAATTTATATACTTGCTGGGGAAGATCATATAAAGCATAAAGCTGGTTGTGCATGGTGAGGTCTCAAGAGAATCATGGCAAGCTAGAGAGTATATTAATGGTTTGAAGAAATTCCACTTTAATTTTTCTTAAATACTGTTATCTCCTAATCTGTCACCATATCTAACTAGGGTCATATTTGCTCAACCAATGAAGGAGAAACATTATATTTTATTTTTCTAATAAAATAACCAAAATGAAACAGGTAAGCGTGTAACCATGTGTTATGGGCTGAATTGTGCACTTCCCAAATTCATATGTTGAAGTCCTAACCTCCAGTACCTCAGTATGTAACCATATTCAGAGATAAAGTCTTTAAAGAGACAATTCAATTAAAATGAGGTTGTAAAATGCTTATCCAACATGACCGGGAAGGTCTTATTAGAGTAGGCTATTTGGACATAGACAGGTATAGATAACAAGCTATGTGAAGACACAGGAAAAAGAGAGCCATGTTTAAGCTAGAGAGAAAAGCCTGAAACAGATTCTTCCCTCATGGTCCTGGAAAGAACCAACAGCCTGACACCTTGACTTAGACTTATAGCTTGTATGAAAATACATTTTTGTTGCTTAAGCCAGACAGTCTGTGATATTAGGTTAGTGAAAAAGTAATTATGCTTTCAGGCTGTGAACTTTAAATCATTATATATATTAAGCTCAAAAACATCTTTATTAATCAAATGGAAACAATAGCAATCAACACTTTTTTGCCAAACGAGAAATGTTTGTTTATTCCTGTAGCATAAAAATCCATGACTCAGGTTTCAGTGAACTCTTGGAAAGCATTTTCTGTCTCCCACTGACTGTGGAAGCATCTTCCCCATAATTTGTCAAGATGCTTGAAGAAGTGATGGTCGGTTGGTGAGAGGTCAGTAAATATGGTGGATGAGGCTAAACTCCATAGCCCAATTTGTTCAACTTTTGAAACGTGGTTGTCCAATGTGTGCTCAGGAGTCATGGAGAAGAACTGGACCTTTTCTGTTGACCAATGACAGCTTCAGGGTGTTGCAGTTTTTGGTACATCTCATCAATTTGCAGAACATACTTCCCAAATGTAATGGTTTTGCCAGGATTCAGAAAGTTGCAGTGGATCAGACCACCAAACAGTGACCATGACATTTTTGGTGTAAGTTTGGCTTTGGGAAGTGATTTGGAGCTTCTTCTTGGTCTAACCACTGAGCTGGCCATTGCTGGTCATCATATAAAATCCACTTTTCATCACATGTCACAATCTGATCAAGAAATGGTTTGTTGTTGCTGCATAGAATAAGAAAAGATGACACTTGAAAATGATTTTTTTCAGTTGTGGTCACTGAGACACTCACTTATTGAGCATTTTCACCTTTCCGATTTACTTCAGTTGCCAAATGACTGTAGAATGGTTGATGCTGAGTTCTTCAGCAACTTCTTATACAGTTGTAAGAGGATCAACTTCAATGATACTCTCAATGGGCCACTGTCAACTTCCAATGGCTTGCCCTTGTGCTGCTGGCCTTCAATGCTCTCATCTCCTTTGCAAAACTTCTTGAAGCACCACTGAACTGTGTATTTGTTAGCAGTTTCTGGGCCAAATGTGTTGCTGATACTGCTAGTTGTCTCCACTGCTTTATGACCTATTCTGAACTCAAATAAGAAAATCACTAGAATTTGCTTTTTGTCTAACATCAAGTGTAAAATAAATATAAAATAAACAGCAAGCAATAAGTCATTAGCAACAAGAACATGAAGCAAGAACTGTGCATTACAATGATGTATAAGATAACCACTTTTATTTAAGAATATATTTGAATATCAAACAACAAAGTTCGACAAAGCAAAACCGCAATAAATTTTGCACCAACCTGGCAGACGTAGCAAGGAAGGAAAGCTATGACAAACCTAGACAGTATATTAAAAATCAGAATCATTACTTTGCTGACAAAGATCTGTGTAGTCAAAGCTATGGCTTTTCCCGTAGTCATGCATGGATGCGAGGACATGGACTGTAAAAAAGGCTGAGTGCCAAAGAACTGATACTTGAATTGTGGTGCTGGAGAATACTCTTGAGAGTCCCTTGGAAAGCAAGGAATCCAAACCGGTTAATTTTGAAGGAAATCAACTCTAAATATTCATTGGAAGGACTGTTGCTGAAGCTGAAGCTCCAATACTTTGACCACCTGATGCAAAGAGCCAATTCATTGGAAAAGGCCCTGATGCTGGGAAAGACTGAAGGCAAAAGGAGAATGGGGCAGCAGAGGATAAGATGGTTAGATAGCATTATCAATTCAATAGACACAAATCTGAGCAAACTCCAGGAGACAGCAGAAGACAGAGGAGCATGCCTTTCTACAGTCCATGGGGTTGTAAAAGCACTTAGCAACTGGACAACAACAGTTGTTTGAAGCAAAGAATATACCATGTAATAACAGTTAAGCAAAGTTTCAGAGTGTAATACTCAAACAAAGGCTATGTTTTTGCTGCTTAGTTAATGGGTTGGTTTATTATATTGTTCTCTGAAACTCTTGGTTCAAATGTTTTCATAGATATGCTTGGCAAACAGAATTTCAAAGAGAATAATGAAAACAATATAAGACCTTTTATTATAATTGAACTATCCTAGAAAAATCAAGAATCCTTTGTCAGCATTTTCTAGCAAGGGTTAAAAAGATAAGAAAATCACGATCTGATTTCAATAAGATAAATAAACTATATCAAAGAAGCATATATAGCCTTTAGGTTAAGTAGTCATGAAACAGTTAACAGCAAAACCTCAAATAGCTACAGATGGAGGATGTTTAATGGTGAGTCCAAGTTTCTGCACAATGAGAGACCTGTTTTCAGACCTAATGTTGAAATTATGCTTCCAAATAAAAGGAACTGAGTTTAAAATTTCTTTTCCATTATTATATCTGGGTAGAAAATAACTGGGGTATTGCACAAAGAAGACATATATTAATAATAAATTGCAGAACATATTGAACAAAATTAATGTCTTCTTTCTAATTCTACTGTTAAAAATAGAGTAATTACAGTGATTTTTTTAAATGGAGCAGCTGATGTGGAAAAAATATTGCAAATTAAAACAAAGGTTCTTTTTCTGGAATAAAAGCAATTGTATCTGGCAACTTGATTTGGGACAACGAACACTAAAAGAAATATCTCTGAAAATCAGGACTTTTCAAGAAAAGATGTGTTATTCAGAATAGAGATGTTTCTTAGTATAGTTTTCACTGGTACCATGGTAAAGAATCCACCTGCCAATGCTTGATACCTTGGTTGGGAAGATCTCCTGGAGTAGGAAATGTCAAGTATTCTTACTGACTAGTAAGAATCACTCTAGCATTCCTACTGGGAAATCCATGGACAGGAAAATCCATGGACAGAGCCTAGCAGGCAAGAGTCCATGGCATCAAAAAGAGTCAGACATAATTCAGCACACATACATACAGTTTTCAATACTATACTTAGAATGAAAGGTTGAGTATTAATACTAATGCAATAAAAGTTCAGAATTTAACAGCAATCCTATATTATATCCATTATGGTCTATGGTATACTTCCTATTTCATAACGTAGAATCAATTATTTTTGTTTAGTTCTCTTTATATTCTTGAGAAAGGCTCAAATTGATTCCTTTCAAATACTTTTATAAACATTTTCTAAGTAGACAAGAATCCACTTAACAACTACACTCCAGGCACAAGCATCTGGTTTAAGTGGACCATGAAAAAAAGACTTATTTCAGTTTTACATTCAATCAATTCAAAAGTATTTATTGAGAGCCTATTATTGAGGGCCCAGACACTATTCAATACTGGGTATAGAGCCAGTAGGGGAAAAAAGAAATGGCAAAGACTATGTTCCATGGAGATTATTTTCTAAGGGAAGAAAGAGAGCAGATAATGAAAAATCAAAGATGGTAAAGGGATACAGTGGTCAAGAATCACTATGCTGACAAAGTGTTATGGGCAGTGATCTGAATGATACAAGGAAGGAAACTATTTGTCAAGACAAGAAGAATGACTGTAGGAGGAGCAGGTCTGAGGGAGAAATATGAAGGTACTTTGATATATTAGTTATAAATGCATGCTAGACATCCAAACCAAGATAGCAATAAGCCTGTGTCCTTGTGAGTCTGGAATTTGGAAGCATGATGGAGACAGAGATGTGATGTTGTGATATACAGATGGTGAGACTGATAAGGAAATAACCATGGAGAGATGAGATTTGAAGAGTGAATTCTGGAGTTCTTACTTTATTAGAAAGCAGGAATAGTGGGAAAATCAAGCAAAAGAGTCAAAAGAAAAGTGACTAATAAAGCAAAAAACTACAAAAATTATGTTCTGATACCAAATGAATAAAAAGTTTCCAGAAGAAGACAATTAATATGAAAAGTTTTGTCAAATGTTCCTGCTAGATGAGAAAGTTGAGGTTTGAGGGCTGAACCACTACATTTGGTAGCATGCATGTCATTGATGAGGGGCTTCCATCAGAGCTCAGTTGGTAAAGAATCCACCTGCAATGCGAGAGACCCCAGATCAACTGCTGGGTCAGGAAGATCTGCTAGAGAAGGGATAAGCTATCCATCCTAAGCAAAAACAATAGCCAGTTGTATATGTGACTGGTGATAGAAGCAAGGTCCGATGCTGTACAGCAATAACTGTACAGGAACCTGAAATGTCAGTCCATAAATCAAGGCAAATTGGAAATGGTCAAACAGGAGATGGCAAGAGTGAACACTGACATTCTAGGAATCAGCGAACTAAAATGGACTGGAATGGGTGAATTTAACTCAGATGACCATTATATCTACTTATGTGGGCAGGAATCCCTGAGAAGAAATGAAGTAGCCATCATGGTCAACAAAAGAGTCTGAAATGCAGTACTTGGATGCAATCTCAAAAATGACAGAATGATCTTTGTTTGCTTCCAAGGCAAACCACTCAATATCACAGTAATCCAAGCCTATGCCCCGACCAGTAACACTGAAGAAGCTGAAGTTGAACGGTTCTATGAAGACCTACAAGACATTTTAGAACACCCAAAAAAGATATCCTTTGCATTATAGGGAACTGGAATGCAAAAGTAGGAAGTTAAGAAACACCTGGAGTAACAGGCAAATTTGGCCTTGGAATGCAGAATGAAGTTTTGACAAGAGAATGCACCAATAGCAAAATATCCTCTTCCAACAACACAAGAGAAGGCTCTACACATGGACATCACCAGGTGGTCAACACCAAAATCAGATTGATTATACTCTTTGCAGCCAAAGATGGAGAAGCTCTATACAATCAGCAAAAACAAGACAGGGAGCTGACTGTGGCTCAGATCATGAACTCCTTATTGCCAAATTCAGACTGAAATTGAAGAAAGTAGGGAAAACTACTAGACCATTCATGTATGACCTAAATCAAATCCCTTATGATTATACAGTGGAAGTGAGAAATAGATTTAAGGGACTAGATCTGACAGACAGAGTGGCTGATGAACTGTGGATGGAGGTTCATGACATTGTACAGGAGACAGTGATCAAGACCATCCCCATGGAAAAGAAATGTCAAAAAGCAAAATGGCTGTCTGAGGAGGCATTATAGATAGCTGTGAAAAGTAGAGAAGTGAAAAGCAAAGGAGAAAAGGAAAGATACAAGCATCTGAATGCAGAGTTCCAAAGAATAGCAAGGAGAGATAAGAAAGCCTTCTTCAGTGATCAATGCAAAGAAATAGAGGAAAACAACAGAATAGGAAAGACTGGATGTCTCTTCAAGAAAATTAGAGATACAAAGGGAACATTTCATGCAAAGATAGGTATGTCTGATAAAGGACAGAAATGGTATGGACCTAACAAAAGCAGAAGCTATGAAGAAGAGGTGGCAAGAACACACAAGAAAACTGTACAAAAAAGAGCTTCACAACCCAGATAATCATGATGGTGTGATCACTCATCTAGAGCCAGACATCCTGGAATGTGAAGTCAAGGGGGGCCTTAGAAAGCATCACTATGAACAAAACTAGTGGAGGTGATGGAATTCCAGTTAAGCTATTTCAAATCCTGAAAGATGATGCTATGAAAGTGCTGCACTCAATATGCCAGCAAATTTGGAAAACTCAGCAGTGGCCACAGGATGGGAAAGGGTCAGTTTTCATTCCAATCCCAAAGAAAGGCAATGACAAAAAATGCTCAAATTACCGCACAATTGCACTCATCTCACATGCTAGTGAAGTAATGCTCAAAATTCTCCAAGCCAGGCTTCAGCAATACGTGAACCGTGAAATTCCAGATATTCAAGCTGGTTTTAGAAAAGGCAGAGGAACCAGATATCACATTGTCAACATCCGCTGGATCATGGAAAAAACCAAGAGAGTTTCAGAAAGCATCTATTTCTGCTTTATTGACTATGCCAAAGCCTTTGACTGTGTGGATCACAATAAACTGTTTTTCTGGAACTATATAGGTTGGACACCACTGAGCGACTGAACTGAATTGAACTGAACCCATCTAGTATTTTTGGGCTTCCCTTGTGGCTCAGCTGATAAAAGAATCAGCCTGCAATGTGGGATATCTGGGTTCCATCCCTGCGTTGGGAAGATTCCCCTGGAGAAGGAAAAGGCTACCTGGTACAGTATTCTGGCCTATATAGTCCACAGGGTTGCAAAGAGTCCATACGACTGAGTGACTTTTGCTTTCACGTCATCGGTGAACCCATTATAGGATGTGATGTTAGCTGACTTATCCCATTGTGGATGTGCTTCATCTGTTTGTTTATCCAATATTTTATGGAAGAAATATTATGTGTGAGTACTAAAGGAGTAACTATGAAAAGGAATGATCCCTTTCTTTTTATAATACAGTTCATTAAATCACAAAACAACTGAAAACAAAATGTCACACATCAGGTCATTCTCATTTATATTATTAGAATAAAGTAAGTTGTTTATATTGTCCATTAAAATTTTGTATTTCTTCAGAGTATTTAGTTTTACTTATACTTCTTACATAATTTAAAATATATTTAAACTTGTCAAAGAAAACAGACTGAGGTACTAAGGACTTTCATGTTTATTAATATGTAGTAGATTTACTTTCTAACAAGACAAAAGATTCCTCAACCTAACCCTTTAAGTGATGCCACAGAGCTATGTCATGGCCAGTTATTTCAGATAAGTGCCTACAGTTACATGTTTGCTGCACACACACAATATATACTAATCAATACCTTCTACAGTATTTATCAACTAATTATAAGAATATACATAGTTCATCAAAACAAGGAGATATTTTTAGAATTGTACTAATATTATAAACCCAAACTCATAATTTTATTTAATTAATATTACGTTAATTTAACATGTTCAAGTAATTTTGCCAACATTTATCTGTGTCTTTTATTCAGTGTAAATCTACTACATATTTATATTTTAAAACATTGATTTGATGTAATAATATGATAAAAGACTACATAATAACTCAACAAAGATAGGGCATTCACATGAAAATATTAGTGAAAATAAAAATTAAAGTCTGTATTACCACAAGTGTAAATTCAGCATATGAAGTGAGAATCTAAATTGTACACTACTGTTAAGTTCAATACACTCTCATGATTAAAATAAATATGGAAAAAATCTAGTATTATGGGATGAGAAAAGCAAAACAGTAATCATTTTGCATGGTATCACTCAGAGCTCTACAAAATGGGTACATAGAAAATTAAAGACTTAAAGCATAGCTCAGGTTACCAAAAAAAAGGCAAAAATTCAACAAACAGGTGCATAAAGTATAATTTTCTTGGTTTAATAAGTCTTTGAAATGCTCTATTTCTACACAGTGGAATTTCCTAGAGAATTCCCTATTCACAACCTGTTTTTCTATTGTCATTCACCTAAACACTGAGCGTACTGTGGAGTCAGTACTGCCAGACTGAATGAAACTGTGAAAAGCACCAGCTGGCTGTATTCAAAATGGCACTTGTCCAGGTTTCAAATGTCTTATTTATATACATTGGAATTCTGCCAGCTGTTTAATATTTAGGACTAATAAATGTAATTGGCAGTACTATATAAGCACAACTAACAAAATATTAAAAAATACTTCTCAATGTGAAGTTTGACTTGTTCTCATTTCATATAATTGAATTTGTGACAGTGGAAAATAAGTTTAAGCAGTTTCTCTTTAAAAATAATTGTTAAAATTTTTAAAGAAAATGTAAACTAAGCTGTAGGTGAGTTGTAAGCTTACCATCTGGTCTACATTTTATTAAAGGAGGCTCATTTATTGATAGATAAAGCTTGCATCATTATACAAATGAATAGGGTTATTTAGACAGGTCCCTGGGCCTCTCAGACAAGGTAAAGGTTATTAAACCCTTGAGGAAGTCACAATCTAGTGTCAAGATAAATTAGTATCTCATGATAACAGAGTTGAAGTCCTACTGAGAGAGGTTTATATGAAAGTAAGATAGAGCTACTAACAGTGCTAATCAAAAATGCAATGTTGTAATTCAGGTTTTCATTTCCAGAAACATGCCCCTAAGAAGGAAGGAAGGATGGGAGGGAGGGAGGGAAGAAGGAAGAAAGAAAAAGAACTGTCTTACAAACAAAATAAGCAGGTTTTTATATGCTTTAAATTTGACTAATTGATAAGAAAGTGATCTTCCTTCCAAAAAACTACTACTTAAGAATACAGAAATTCCACTCAAGTCGTTATTTCCTCTAAATCAGACTACCTGTCACTGCAAATGGCTGCGTCCCTGAGTGTGATGGTACATGAAACCCAAACTGCCACCTGCGCGATAGTGTGATCATCTCAACCGAGAGTGCTCTGAAAGCGTAGGGAAGCGCAGGACTGTGTGAAGAGTGTGAGCACTCTCATGAGGTAAAGAATGAGAGACTCTCACTGGAGAAACACACTCTTCAAACCTCAGGTTTTAGCCCTAGAACAGATGTAAAAAATCTAGTCCTTTTAGCCAACAGTGAAACACTGGGGAAGCAAGAAGTGAGTGTGATAAGAAACTGAACAATGAGAGACCTGAATCTTGAGTCTATTGCTAGTAATATCTGTGTGACATTTGGTAATTAATTAGTCACCCTGAAGGCTTTATTTTCCCATCTACTAGATATATATCAAACAGAAGTCCACTTCCTCATACATGGTGAGCCAAACGCATATTTCATTTACTAGTGCTGGGCTAGCTATCAGACAGGCCAATAGTCATCTAGAAAACTGCAAGTTCACCAAACTTGTAGTTTGGGTTTTTTTTCCTGACTCACAAAATCTAAAAAAGATGTTTGATATGTTAAAAAAAATAAGTTATTTTCAGGGAAAAAGCTACAAATTTGCTAATCTATCTTATAATACTGATACTGTTTTTAATTTGAATTATGTATCAAAGGATAGCTTAGTATTTCTGAGTTCTTGGCCATCTCCTGTTAATAGGTGCACATACAAAGTCATGCTGCTAAGTCACTGCAGTCGTGTCCGACTATGAGAACCTGTAGACGGCAGCCCATGAGGCTCTGCCGTCCCTGGGATTCTCCAGGCAAGAACACTGGAGTGGGTTGCCATTTCCTTCTCCAATGCATGAAAGTGAAAAGGAAAAGTGAAGTTGCTCAGTCGTGTTCGACTCTTAGCAACCCCATGGACTGCGGCCCACCAGGCTCCTCCGTCCATGGGACTTTCCAGGCAAGAGTGCTGGAGTGGGGTACCATTGCCTTCTCCAATACAAAGTCATATACTGTCATCAAAACACATATGTGCAGATAAAGACAGAGCTAATCTCAGAAGAATAATCTAGAAATAGGAATAAAGCAAATAATAAAACTGGCTTTTCTATTTTTAAACACACAAAGGTCTAGCACATGCTTTCCAAATTGGAGATACCTTTGCCCTGTTGGTAATGAATACAAAATTGGGAAGCACTTGGATTATTTAATCCTGGAAGCAGTAGTTTCACTCTTAGAAATACTAATATTCTAAAGCCCATATCTTCTCACCTGATTCCCCATCATCATCTTGCTACAAAACATCTTTTGTTAGAAAAGAAGTAAAATGGTTTTAAAAAAATCATTTTCAAAAGGAGTGTTTCATTTTGGTGCTGCAATCAAAATGGATATCAGGAATTCTGTCATGAAAAAATTTAAGTGTCATGAAAAATATTTTTAAAGAGCTTTAAAAAGACTTTTAAAAGAGTTTTTTAGTATGTGCTTATGTTTTGAATTATACTCCTGAAAAACGTAAGAGTTCGCTTGTTCTGCTGCTTGTCTATTTTAGTAGTCTACTGACTACTACATTGTAATTTCTGCATACGATTATTGAAAGTAGGATCACTTATGGCATATCTAAAGGGAGTTGGTGATGGACAGGGAAGCCTGGCGTGCTGCAATTCATGGGGTTGCAAAGAGTCAGACACGACTAAGCAACCGAACTGAGCTGAACTGAAACTAAATTCAAAACAGCCGAAATGTAATTAGATTAATGCCAACGTAAACCATCGACCCAATGAGTGGACGTCTTTTAAGTACAAATTGAGTGCAATGGTTGATGCCACAAAATCCCTGTGGCTTGGAGTGTACTAAGATACCACTACTATGTCAGTTCAGTTCAATTCTGTAGCTCAGTCCTGTCTGACTCTTGTGACGCCATGAATCACAACACGCCAGGCCTCCCTGTGTATCACCAACTCCCAGAGTTCACTCAAACTCATTTGCATTGAGTCGGTGATACCACCCAGCCATCTCATCCTCTGTCATCCCCTTCTCCTCCTGCCTCCAATCCCTCCCAACATCAGGGCCTTCTCCAGTGAGTCAACTCTTCGCATGAAGTGGCCAAAGGATTGGTGATTCAGCCTCATATCAATTCTGGTGAGAACACGCAGGACTGGTATCCTTTAGAATGGACTGGTTGGATCTCCTTGCATCCAAGGGACTCTCAGTATCTTCTCCAACACCACAGTTCAAAAGCATCAATTCTGTGGTGCTCAGCTTTCTTCACAGTCCAACTCTCACATCCATACATAACCACTGGAAAAACCATAGCCTTGACTAGACGGACCTTAGTTGGCAAAGTAATGTCTCTGCTTTTGAATATGCTCTCTAGGGTAGTCATAACTTTCCTTCCAAGGAGTAAGCGTCTTTTAATTTCATGGCTGCAATCACCACTGCAGTGACTTTGGAGCCCTCCAAAATAATGTCTGACACTGTGCTGCTGCTGCTGCTAAGTTGCTTCAGTCATGTCTGACTCTGTGCAACCCCATAGACAGCAGCCCACCAGGCTCCCAAATCCTGGGGTTCTCCAGGCAAGAAGACTGGAGTGGGATGCCATTTCCTTTTCCATTTTGGTGAAGTCACTCAAACAAATCACCCAGCCACTCAATTACTTTTGCATACTTATCCTCATGTTTGCTTCCTGAATGCAAAGGAAAATAACATTCTCCTTTAGGGAAAGTGGTTATGTCAATTTCCAACTATCTGAGATTAAGTTGAGCAAGAAAGACTATCATCTTTTGCCAGAGATCTCTGTAACTACTTGGTCCTTGAAACATTTGATGAAAATTTTAGATGGTAAAGAATCTACCTATATTGTGGGAAACTTGGGTTCAATCCTGGGTTGGGAAGATTCCCCTGGAGGAAGGCACGGCAACCCACTCCAGTATTCTTGCCTGGAGAATCCCCATATACAGTGGAGCCTGATGGGCTACAGACCAGGGGGTTGCAAAGTGTCCAACATGACTGAGCGTCTAAGCACAGCAGAGTAACATCCTTAAAATTTCAAATGTTCCTCTGATCAAGTGAACATTTTAAAAGCAAAAGATCAAATCTTTAAAGAACAGCAAGAAAAATGGACACGTGAAAAAGTCTATAAAAATTACATACAAAACATTTTTATATTCATAGGATATTTAATTAATCACTTAAATTTCAGTAATTTTCTCTCATACACAAATCTCGTAGACATTTTCAGTCATGATTACATACAAGCCTAGAGTTTTTTAAAGAAATTTCAAATAAGATATTGGTATAAAAATCTGTAGCTATTTTCTAGTTCCTAAAAAATGACAAATACCTCTTGAGCACTAAAAAATGTTTAGAGTTGAAAATTCAAGGTTTCTTCTTATAAAGTAAAAAGAACATAAATTCTTTGAAAAGAAATCATCATAATACAGAAGAGGACTAGAATGTATGTTTGTTTTTTTAAACAATTTTTTTTTTGTAAAGTGGATTAAATCACCACAGAGAAAAATTGGTGTGTGGAATGTGTGTGTGTGTGTGTGTGTGTGTGTGTGTGTGTGTGCATATGATACTTCAGAAATTTAGACAATAATTAAGGACTTAAGTAACTGAGAAGGAAATGTGCAATATTGAACATAGTAAAATATTACAGCTCTGTGGGTTTAATACACACTGTTATCAGGATAATGTTAACATATCTTTGGGTATTAGATGGAGTGGGGCAGCAATAGAAGACCCAGTTGCAATACTGAAGAAAGACCAAATCTTGCAGATCACGCCTTAAACTTAGCTTGAGTTATACAAGAAATTACCACAGATTTGGTGCCTTCAACAACATTCATTTCTCACAGTTCTGGAAACTCTGATATCAGTGATATCAAGGCACAAGCAGATCCAGTCTACTGAGGGCCCACTTCCTGATTCACAGACAGCCCTCTTGGTTTTAGATCCTCACACTGCAGACAGCAGAGACAGGTCATTTCTCTCATGTCTCTACTTAAAAGAGCACTGACTGCATTCAAGAAGGCTCCATCCTCATGACTTGATTACTTTCCAAAGGCCCACCTCCAAATCACATCACATAGGGGATTCAGATTTAACACACAACTTTTTCAGGAGACATGACCATTCAGACCATAGCAAGGACTATCCAAAATGAGATGAATCGCCTCCAGGGCTCAGAACATGTGCTGCAGGGGAGTATATGAGACATTCAACTTGTGTTTATTTAATAAATTGATTTAATTATCAGGATACATCACCAAACAGTTCAAATGGCTTTAAATTATACTGGGATTCTGACTTCAAGATTTATCTTTCTGAATCCTAAAAATAAAATCACATTTGTAATCAGTTTTCCTTTCAGGTTCAGAAATTTCTGACATTCCAACACGTTTCAGTGTGGGTTTTGTGTATTTTAATCCAAAGATGAAGCTATTTATCATAGATAAATTTTATTCAAAACGCTTGAAACAAAGTAATATATACCCTGTGGTTCCCGAAAACAGTAATGTGTGGATTTTTACATTATACAGAGATGGATTTGATCTTTCTAACTTTTCCTAGGAAGAAGTGAATGTTTCATCTCCCTTATATTGTTACATAAGTAGAGAGACAAGCTAATTTTGCATTGGTTATCTCAGTTTTCACATATATACTATTTCCAGGTGATGTGAAAGAATTACACACGTGCACACATGTAAATTTAATAGCTCTGCAATTTTTGGAAAAGTAAGACATGCTTTTCCTGTTCAAATTTCGTACTCTATATACACTGATTTTTGTTATTCAACAGACTTCAACATTTTCCTATTCCTAGCATAATGTATGGAGAAGGCAATGGCACTCTACTCTAGTACTCTTGCCTGGAAAATCCCATGGATGGAGGAGCCTGGTGGGCTGCAATCCGTGGGGTCGCCAAGAGTTGGACACGACTGAAGCAATTTAGCAGCAGCAGCAGCAGCAACATAATGTATACTGTATCTTTTCAAACTACTGAAGTAAAATTCTATGCAGACTATAATGGAGAGTAAAGTCATTATCTATTCACACTATAAAATTTCCTATACTACACTATCAATGCATCCATGTCTCTTAATTTTAAAGAACACCCTGATATATTCAAACTTCAGTGATTGGGCTAATTTCCAATATGAACAGCCATATTTTCTGTTCGGCACAGACTGTGTCACTAGCAATTACACATTCCTGAACTGATCTTTCACAGATGTCAAGAGAATTTGATGAAAAAATGCTCTCAGGATGGAGATGTGATTGGGAGAGTCAAGTGCCAGCATGGAGTACACCCTTGCTATGGGAAATAAAGGCTAGTGAGAGACCAGTATTTGTTTTTCAGTCAAAGCAGGGAGGAGTTGAGGGAAGCTGATTTAAATCATGGAAAAGAAAAGTGGAGGAAAGGAGTAGAAGAGAAAGAGAAATTTAGGATCCTATGGTCAGTAAATAAGAGAAAAATTATAGTGCAATAAAGCTAACATAAGAACAGAAACAAGAATTATCATTTTTCAAATGGTCTCTAAATGCCCATGTCTGCTTAAATAGTGTAAATTCAGTATTTGACCAATCTTCCCAGCAACCCTTAAAGAAGGTACTAGTATTCTGCCGAGGAATAATAATTTGAAGAACTGAAAACCAGGTCTTCCTTTGGAGCCTGTCACTCTCCCCAGCTTTCAGGGTAGGCTTTTGGGACACGTGACCAGTGTACTTTTTAAGTATATTGACCTCTGTACTTAAAGGGGTCTGCATTCAGTTTAATGCCCTGCTGTCATCAACTGAAAATAGTTCATAATTTTTGAACATGGAATTTTCTTTATGCCCTGTATTTCTTACATTACATCACTAGCATTGATACCTCATAATACCGGAGAACAACATTTAAGGCATATTTATTGACTGAGGCACTAAAAATTTCAGAAACTCAAACAGGCTTAAAACAACACACAGTATTAAGTGTTTCAAGGTCCCTCTCCACTATCTCTATCACCTTGTATTTTAATTCTTTCTTTCTAGTTTATCTGATTGTATCCTCTTCTGAGATGAGTATTGATAACCTATCAAATAGATCCATTTGTCTGTCTCCTCAAAAATTTCAATCAGTGTATAAAGCTGAACTATATATCATAGTCTATAATTGCTACATTTTATTGTAAGAAAAAAAATTCTTCAGTAAAAATAAAAAGATCCTGACAGCATAATATTATTTATTTATTTAATATATCTTTGTTATATTTAATAAGCTAGATGTAAACTCCTCAGAATCTGTTCTTCAGAATACTTTCTTCAATTTTGAGGACAAGGTGAAGTGAAGTGAAGTGAAGTCACTCAATTGTGTCCAACCCTCTGCGACCCATGGACTGTAGCCTACCAGGCTCCTCAGGCCATGGGATTTTCCAGGCAAGAGTACTGGAGTGGGTGCCATTGCCTTCTCCAGGAGATCTTCCTGACCCAAGGGTTGAACCTGGGTCTCCCGCATCGGAGGCAGATGCTTTACCGTCTGAGCAAGGTAGACACCAACAAATACGTGTAAATTCATTAAAAGTCAAAAAAATAATAAACTGCAGCATAAACAAAAAGAGACAGATTAAGGCAACAGTTTAGATAACAAAACTAGGATATTGTTTCAAGTCTTTCAAGCACAAATTGCATGATTATAATGAAGAGCATTTGTGTTTAATACAAAGAAGTATTTTCAAAACTATGAAAGCAAGAGAGTATGGAAGGGGCATCTGAGGTGGTACAGTGGTAAAGAATCTGCTTGACAACACAGGTGACAGAAGAGACAGACGTGAGTTCAACCCCTATATTAGGAAGATCCCCTGGAACAGGAAATTGCAACATTCTCCAGTATTCTTGCCTGGAAAATTCCAGGGACAGAGGAGCCTGGAGGGTTACAGTCCATGGGGTTGCAAAGAGTCAGACACGGCTGAGGGACTGAGAACACACACAGAGTAAGAAAAATATTCTGTTTAAAGTGGTTAACCATTCACTTGATTTGTCCACATCTTGGTCATAAGACTGTGAGAAAATCTCCTTCTTCCTTATTAAAAAAAAACTATAGAAATTATTTTAGCTCCTCCTATATAAATCCTTCTTAACAAATTACACAAATTGAACTTGTTGAAGTATTTCCATATGAATTTCACTTGCAAAAAAGTGTTTTTCTTTTGCATAAAGTACAGGTTTACCACCTGAGTTTCATGGAAATAAGTCTTCCCCTTCCTTAAAAAATCATGACAGAGAAAAACAAATGACAAAGCTGGAGTCAAGGAATCTTGGAAACACTCCAGTGTTTTATCAGCTGCTCTACAAAGCAAGCAAACCTTAACCTTGATTGGCCCTATAATGCTACTAAACTGATGCTTTTCATACTCTGCATTTTGCATATATGAGCAAACTCTCCTCAGTTTAATATGCTGATTACTGTAAAGTAAGCATAACGTCAAAACAACATTTGACCCAAAGCAACATAGAGCTCTGGCTTTCTAAGCAAAGCTCCTGTCACATGCCAGTCAGCAAATATTAATATATACATTATAAATTTAAGGGGATAGTCTCATCTTCCTCTTTGGGGAACTGAGCGTACAGCTTCGAAAATCAAGAGAAATTAAATCCTGACTCAGTTTCTGGTAGAATGGAAAACTTACAGAAGAAAGGAAATATCAGGATTGGAATTGTATAAATGACAATGCCTAAAAACATTTTCACAGTCAACCTGATCTAGCTAAGATATTTTAGATCTATGGAGGAAGCAGGAGGGCTATAATTTCGAGACTATTTTGTCAAGGTGTAGCTGTTTTGATATCTTATAATTGGTTTGCCATGCATTTGTAGATATTTTAAAGGAAGAAATCATTCACTCTGATCTAGAAAAACAAGGAAACAAAAAGAACAGGGTTTCCCAAACATCCGGAACTACACATCATATTGTTTTACGGTAACTCTTCTAGTTTTGAAAGTAGGAATTAGAAACAAACCGCACTCGAGCTGTATTTCCCCTTATTCAGACATTCAAATCACTCAGCCTCTAAGTCTCAGGGTATTAAAAAAAAGAAAAAGCGGTCTCAGTGAGACACTGATTTCATGCTGTGACAAGCTCAAAAATGAAAACAACTACACACATGAGAGGATTTTTCACCAAACTGCAGCACTAAGCACAAACGGAACCCTGCTGGGAGCATGTATCTACAAGTGTGAGTGTGTTTGACTTGGTGACATGGGTTTCTGACTCTACGTGTTAATAGGAAAAAGTGAAAAAAAAAAGGAGCTAGACAAGGATTTCATTGTCCACGTTTTTTGAAGTTTTTTTTTTTCCCTTTTGGAGTTAGAGTTTAAAAATATTGGCAGCATTTGAACATAACACTTAGCATTGGCTCAAAGGCTGTCTTCACTATGGTTAACCACACAGTTCGCTGCTCTGCCCCATCAGCGACTTCAGTCCAAACAACAACAACAAAAAGATGTAAGAGAAGATTCAATTTTTTACTTTTACATTCCCCTTGGACCAGCCTGGATTGAAGATCATAAGGAGTCTCAGTATGGATCATATGAATTCTTTCTTCTTAGATAATGGAGTATGTGTTCTATTATTTCAGAAATAAAGTCAGACAGTAACTCATTCTTAAAGCTCTCCTCCTTTTTCTTTAATTAGACCTATTTAAAATCCCTTCTTTGATCAACCCCATCAGCAACTTCAGTCCAAACAACAACAACAAAAAGATGTAAGAGAAGATTCAATTTTTTACTTTTACATTCCCCTTGGACCAGCCTGGATTGAAGATCATAAGGAGTCTCAGTATGGATCATATGAATTCTTTCTTCTTAGATAATGGAGTATGTGTTCTATTATTTCAGAAATAAAGTCAGACAGTAACTCATTCTTAAAGCTCTCCTCCTTTTTCTTTAATTAGACCTATTTAAAATCCCTTCTTTGATCACCTTGTCTGCACCTCACTCCAATATGATAATTGAGAGAAGGATCAGCAGTATGGAGATGAGAGATAAGTATTGCACTAGGAAAAATACTAGAGACATATTAATCAGAATCTCAAGTCACTTCTCTTTCCAATGTCATTTCACAATTTTTGTTTGGATCTTTGGTAAAACATGAAAATGCATATGAAATGACTTAACACTTGAAGAAATCAGAATAACTGTTCTAAAATCGTAGGTTATAGAGGATAAAGACATTTTTTCTTCAGGTTAACAAAAAAGGGGGAATGCAAATTAATTTTATAATAAAATATAAACTACACTTTGTAGCCTTAGATATTTGAACAGCATCACATGTTAATAATACATTATATTTATAATTCTATACCACAAACATTTATTGACTATCTTATTATGGTATGATGCACCATGACTGAA
>SJYC01054920.1:0-12054 GCA_006408675.1 Madoqua kirkii | reverse complement strand
AAAAGAAAAAGAATGCAAATTGAGGGAAGCAGACGAATTTGGGAAAGAAAAGGATAAAAGCTAAAGACAGCAGATATTCATCTTCAATGTTTTGAAGAATTCTACTGCTTGTTTTTGCTGTTGTCAGTCTTTTTGCATGAAAGAGGACCTTGTAGTATGGCTGTTATGACGGTGCCAGAATGAAAATCAGAAAACAGCAGTTATTATATCATAAATGACTTTGTGTTATTTCAAGAGTTAACAGGCACATCCCGCATCCCCCTGGCCTCCTGGTGGGCCTCAGCTACTTCAAGTAAAACTGTCACCAGTGCTTATGTCAAAAGGAGAATCCATGTATTGGGTATGTTTCACTCTTGTTCTCTGAAATCTTTTAATTTAGTGAACATTTTTTAAAAAATGAATAAGTTACCATAACAAATAATTAGAAATTGTGAAAAATTACATAATGGAGAAGATAAGGGAAAAAAATAAAAGATAACAAGGATGGTTGCTAGGCTTAGTTTAGAGTACGGATCAGGGAAAGCTTAGCGTTTAAGCTGAGAAGTAGACCAGTAGGGTGTTACGACAGAGGTCTTAAGGTGATGAAGAACCTAACCAAGATCTGGAGTTAGATCACTGGGATCTTAGTTGTGCAACTTATTTGCTGCTAATTAGCCTTTGGGCAAGTGATTTAATCTCTCTAGCTTCAGTTTCATTATCTGTAAAGCAAAGATGCTGAATAGTGTTCCTGGCAAATGAAAACACAAGAGTAAGAAACCTAATGAGTGAAAGCATTCGGTGCTTCTGAGAGATTGAAACTTGGCCAGTGTGACCACAGCATGATCTGGCGGGGATGAAGTTCAAGAGAAGCACAGCAGGAGATATACCACCTAAAGCCTACTCACCTTGGAAAGAATGCTGGACTTCGTTGTACAAAAGCTGATGTTTGCTTTTCCTTCAGAAGATGTATATGTCAGCAATCAAGATAATGGAGGGTAGAAAGGAACAATGTGAAAAAGATCACCTTTTTCTGAAACAACATTAAAAATTAAACAATTAACATATAGTGGATGTTTTCAAATCGATGACTTTGACTGCAGTGTGGAGATCTTAAAGGGAAAGTTAGGTGGAACAGCAACGACATTTGTATTAATGCAGGAGACCAGTTAAGAGACGGTGGTCTGGTCCATGGTGGCAGCACTGGGATGGAAAGAATTTGACCAATTTGAAATGTGTTTACATTATACTGCATTTATTTAAAAAATCATTTTTACAAAATATGTTATTTCCTTTGAGAAGTTTTATAGGCAGATAATACTTAATGGGTGGGTCGTACACTAATGATGTTTTAACTTTCAAGATCAATTTCTAAGGATCAGCATCGGCAAATCATCTTATTCTTAAATGAAGCTTCTTTGTTTTCTCTTTCAACTTTCTCACTGTTGCTAGAAAGAATACTAGGCTGGCTTTTCCCATGGGCCTCTCTGGGATTGTATAGAATGTTGAATCAGAATCACGTACAGCATGTCTCCTTTATGAGTCTGTTTTATGCTCCTAATCCTTCACTGATTAAAAGTGACAGAAAAACAATACAGAGCTCCTGTAATCCTTAAAAAACAAACTTCTAAAATATGTTTCTAAAGTATTAAATGTATGAGAATTCCAAATTGGCAACGTTGTAATCAAGAAACTTTTTGATTAATATTATCAATGATCTCTGTGTAGTTGTGTAAATAAAATTTCACTTACAGTATCTTGATTATCTTCAGTTTATTCCATTCTACTCTATTAAATTACCTTCAGTTTATTTCATTTATTCTGTTAAATAAGTTCATCTAATTCCTAAGATATGGTTCATGGCTATTCTACTGGGTATTATAAGGCATTAACAAACCATCATATCTATTACCATAAATTTGATGGTCGAGAAGAACAAATGGGAAGAAAAGCACATGTTTTCATTGTATAATCTGGAGATCATTTCCATCACCTACTTATTTGTTTTCCATGAAAGAAAAAAATCTTTGAGGCATCTAGAATTCTGTGTTGAAAAATTTCTGATAGTTCAGAGGAAGTCAGGATATACTACTAGGGTTCACCCCAAAGAGAATATGGGTGGAAACAGACCCAATGGGTAGCTATAAATGGTAAGAATCAAGATAGATAAAGTGAGGAATAAGTTTTGGGAAATGTCCCCCAACAAAGATTTCCCAGTTGATTCAAGCAAAGACATCCATTATATAAAAGTCTTGAGGTATTAATTTTAGTCTGGATTTTGTCTAGGCTGCTTGGCAGGTTTATGCTTCTCTAGATCGATTACTTTTCTCTGCTCCTTTCTGTCTGAAATTTTACTTCTCTCTGAACAATTCACAACTAATACTGGAATAATTTCAGTCATTTCTATTTGCTTAACACAACTTTATATCATTTTCTACACTGTTTTGGTGTTCTTAACTGCTGACTTCTCTGCTGAAACTAGGCACAGTCAGATGCTGAAAGACCCCATTCTCTATTCTGACTCTAGCTCTGCATAAACCAACCAGACTTCTTGTATTGACCATATATAGAGGCCTTTCAACATTTTCAAAAGGAATTGTCTTCTTTCCCTTCACCAGTCCGTTACTCTGGGGATTAAACTTTGTAAGTTTTATCCTCTCAGTTGACTCTGATTTGTCCAGGAATTGTATGTTTTTCTATGCCACATGGCTGTAGTGAGACAGGAAGGAAGGCAGCAGGGCACAACTAATAGAAGGACACAACCATTAAGAAGAACAGAATACCACAAAAACTGGTTAGGACCTATTGGGCTCAAGATGGCAGAAGGTTTGACTTCCAGTATAGACTTTGAGTCTCATTAGATGCTCATTATAAAAGACCTGCCTGCCTCTAGAGAAACTTATATGCAGGTCAGGAAGCAACAGTTAGAACTGGACATGGAACAACAGACTGGTTCCAAATAGGAAAAAGAGTACGTCAAGGCTGTATGTTGTCACCCTGCTTCTGTAACTTCTATGCAGAGCACGTCATGAGAAACGCTGGGCTGAAAGAAGCACAAGCTGGAATCAAGATTGCCAGGAGAAATATCAATAACCTCATATATGCAGATGACACCACCCTTATGGCAGAAAGTGAAGAGGAACTAAAGAGCTTCTTGATGAAAGTGAAAGAGGAGAGTGAAAAAGTTGGCTTAAAGCTCAACATTCAGAAAACTAAGATCATGGCATCTGGTCCTAACACTTCATGGGAAATAGATGGAGAAACAGAGGAAATAGTGGCTGACTTTACTTTTTTGGGCTCCCAAATCACTGCAGATGGTGATTGCAGCTAGAAACTTAAAAAGTGCTTACTCCTTGGAAGGAAAGTTATGACCAACCTAGATAGCATATTCAAACGCAGAGACATTACTTTGCCAACAAAGGTCCGTTTAGTCAAGGCTATGGTTTTTCCAGTGGTCATGTATGGATGTGAGAGTTGAACTGTGAAGAAAGCTGAGCACTGAAGAATTGATGCTTTTGAACTGTGAGGTTAGAGAAGACTCATGAGAGTCCCTTGGACTGCAAGGAGATCCAACCAGTCCATTCTGAAGGAGATCAGCCCTGGGATTTCTTTGGAAGGAATGATGCTAAGGCTGAAACTGCAGTACTTTGGCCACCTCATGTGAAGAGTTGACTCATTGGAAAAGACTCTGATGCTGGGAGGAATTGAGGGCAGGAGGAGAAGGGGATGACAGAGAATGGATGGCATCACCGACTCAACGGACGTGAGTCTGAGTGAACTCTGGGAGTTGGTGATGGACAAGGGGGCCTGGGGTGCTGCAATTCATCGGGTCGCAGAGTAGGACATGACTGAGTGACTAAACTGAACTGATGATGCATTAGCATGCTAAATTATTCACCCACAGGGGTCATGACATTTAAGAGGTGGACCATAAAAGGTCAGAATGTGAGTGGTGGACCAACTCCTGAAAGTCCTTACCCCTTCTTCAAGATAGACTTCCCACCTACTAGTGAGTCTGTGAAATTGCCCTGCCCATAAAAAATAACCACCCACACCTCAGAGCAGTCTTGTCTTTTGAGATGGACCACACTGTCTCTGGACTGTGTGTCTCTGTGAACAAACCTGCTTTCACTTTAGTAGGACTCACTCTTGAATTCTGTCCTGTGAGAAACCAAGGACCTTCACTTGGTGGCTCATTCCAGGGACTCACACAATACCTGGAACATGACCCTTTTCTCACACCCCAGTTTTCCTACAACAGTAGTAGAGATCCAGAGCCCATAATAGAAACCAAGAAAAATTGGGGTCTCCCAATTTTCAGGAGTAGATTTCAAATATCCACAGTTAGCATCCATTTAGGGTATTTAGAGTGTTTCATTCTCATCTTTCCCTAGAAGCACACATTATATAGTTAAGGAACTCACACAAATTCTACATTTAATTTTAAAATCACAAATGTATCAGATTTGGCATTATAATGTTAGTAAAATATAACAGTGAAAGAGATAGCGTAATGAATCAAGAGCCATAAAAGTGAGATATTCTGTGAAAGTTTTCTATCCTATCCCCTCCCCTTCCCCTTTTTGCTCCCCTAAAACAACATGTTATATTTGAAACTAAAATTTAATCAAGTTATTTTTATCCTTTAAAAATATGAGTCATCATTGTTGAATGTGCACTATGCACCTGGTAGTGAGTTAAACTCTTTATATATATAAAACTGTAACATTTAAGTTATGCAGTAGCTCCACGAAATAAATAGCAGCCCGTCACCTTGGGGATGGAGAAAATGAAATTTATAGTGAATAAGAAGCAATGGCAGAAGTCAAGTTTAGGTCAGTCTGATTCCAAAGCTATAAGCACTCTAGTTTTGTTCACTTAACAGTGTAAGTAACTATTGCTGAGTGACTCCTGATACACAGAGCTGACATTGCAGCTTGCCATCCAGGCCCTTCCTCACTGAAGGACTTGGCACCTTGGCTGCTGGATGCGTTGCCAGCAGGCAGCAGCAACTCATAGCCCCTTCAGAGGCAGCCTGTGTTCCAGAGAGCTTTGCTCCAGAATTCAAGCCCTTCCCAATGTGATGCAACCAGAGACTGAACATGCAGGAATGAAAAGGCCTGGTCATCTTAACCCAATTCAAGATAATTCTAAAAGATCATTTTGGGTCATGCAAGCTGGAGTGGGCCTGTCTCCCAGCTCCACTTCTCCTTCTGCCTTCCTGATTCCTCTTCTTCCTTCCCCAGGGGCAGATTCCCATGGTGCCTCTTCATAAATGGTCAGAGTCTGATTCTGGGGAAACCGAACTCATAATAATGGAGAAAGAGGGAGAGGCTGGGCATGTGGTTTTAGGCAAGACAGAAGGAAGAACAGTGACCGTGAAGAATGCACCGCTGCACCTGATGAGCAGAAGTTAGATGATAGAAAAACAATGCACTTCACTGTGTTTTGTTCTTCATAAAATTAACATGGTCATTCTCTGTAGCTAAAATTGTTTAATTTATTGGTTTATTCTTTATGATCCAACCTTTCCTGTAGATGGCATGGTCATATATTTACTCCTGTTTTTCCTGTGTCCATAATGCATATCTCCTAGGATATCAGATTTCCCAGAATGCCTAGAACAATCTCATTCATACCTGTTGTCTCATTTTAATTATCAGTAGTGCCTGTCTTCAGTCTCAAGCCTCCATACAGGGATGATCATTATATGTGCATCCAACTAATTCCCAGAACTTGTGTATATCTTTTATTTGTTGTGATTTTAAGTGATTTGTGTCACTTGGATAAAAGGGTCATTAAGCAAAGCATTAAGCATAGCAGGTTTAAAATAATAAAAAATTATAATAAATTAAGGATCTGCCAATGATCTATAAACTTAATACCAGTATGTATGGGCAAGAGGGTGCAGAAACCTGTGCTTCCATGGATTGCTAGCAAGAGAGTAAACTGGTACAGCTCTACTGAGGGCTATTTGAAAATATTTATAAAAAATTTATATGCATACAAATTTGCCCAGCAACGCTTATTCTAAACATTTAACAAAGATCTATTTATTCAGTTGTGAAATGATATACCTGGTTAGTCACTGCAGCCACATTTGTGTTAGGGGGAAACAAGAAAGAAAAATGAATGCCTCATTGGCAGTAGGAAACCAAATAGACTATGGCACATCCATACTACGTGGTACCAGGCAAACGTAAAAATTTTAAAAAAGGAAGCTCTCTATATGAAAGATCCCCAAAACACACTATTAGGTTTCAAAAAACTTGGCCTGTTAAAAAAATAATTGAAAATTTCTATTTGATTTAAATTATATACTATGACATAATTCTTGTCCACATATAAATACACTAATAATATGAATGACCTCTGGAAAGGTTAGATGAACTGCTAGCAGAGATGAGTGAACCATATTAATGTATTGCCTATTTGAAACTTTCCTTTTGAATATAGATTTCTGATATGTTATGGATCTCAAACTTTGGTTCGAGCAGGTCAAAATGATTTTCATAATAATAAAGTGACATTTGCCTTTTCACTTGAAGTGAATCTCTAGAGTTCAGAGGCATCTACCAGAACCTCCATGAGTATCTATCATTAATTATATCTCTTAAATTAACATCTAGTGAGCTTAGTATTATTTTTAGGTGGATTAGTAATTTCTTTGAATTTCTCAGTTTAATTTTCACTAGGGTAATTATTGATGGACATAACCCATAAAAACAAAACCTCAGTAATTTTTAAGGGCATCAAGGGGTTCTGAAGCCAAAAATGTAGACGAACCACTCTGATACAGGAAATTTAAAAGGAAAAATATTGTAGTGTAGAGACATCTGAGGCTGTGAGATGGAAGCAATTAGTGAGCTGAGGAGAACAAAAAGTAAAACAATTTCACTGATGGATCTGGTATAAAAAGCTTGGAAAACATTTGGCAAAGAGATATGTCAAGTTTATAACAATACTAAAGAAAGCTTAAGCTACAAAATTAGGGGTGGGAATAAACAGGATACATGCTTGCTTATGCAACATGATTCTAAGTTAAAAGATGTGTAAAGGGAAAAAAGTCTATATGGAAAAAATATGCCCAATTCAAATGCTGCTTTTCTGAGTGCTCTATATAAGGGAGTTATTTGATGACATTTATTTGCATTTATTTAGTTATAAATATTGATAACTAAATAAATTATAAATTATATAATTTATGTAAATTATAAATATTGATAGTTTATAATTCTAAAAACATTTTATAGGGCCCTCACACGGAAGTCTCATCTTATCTTTCTAACAATTGAAAGGGAAACAGCCTGAATATTACCATCATTTCATGTAAGAATTTGATACTTACAAGATAGTCTGCATTGTTCTTACAATATTATTAAATATTAACAGATTACACAATTTACTTATTTAGTATATTTGTTGTCTATCTACCTCCGGATGAATGTAAGATCCATTTGAATCACTCCATAACATTACCAACTTCCAGTATATTATACATTATACTCCTTTGCTGTGTTTGCAAACTGTCTGTCCTGAAAGAATACAATAAATATGATGCTTAATATTTTTTATTCCAACTGCTAGAGTGTATACACTGTTAGGACAGAGGTCTAAGATGTCAGTGTTACCACCATATATACATTTATATACACAGAAATCTAGTATGATGTTTCTATTTTTGGAGAAGTTACCAAAAAAGAAAAAGATAAAGAAAGAATAAATAAGAAAAGAAGAGAGAAAGAAGAAAACAAAGAAAGAAGAAGTGAATGAAAAAAAGAAAAAGAAAGGAAAAAAGGAAGGAAGAAAAAAAGAAGAAAAGAGGACATGAGGGAGAGGAAAAGGCACCCAAGGCCCACATCTTAAGAATCATGCTTATGTACCAACACCAAATCTCACAACTCACCATGTAGAATTAATATTTTATTAATTACAATGAGCATACTCCAACATAACAATTAAAATGATTGAGGTAATAATAATAATAATATTATTAAGTCAACAAAGATATTTATCTACCTTGGATTTCCAGGAACTGAGCCACTTTCCTATATTTGAATCAGTTCAATTTAGTTACTCAGTCGTGTCCAACTCTGTGATCCCACGAACCACAGCATGAAAGGCCTCCCTGTCCATCAACAACTCCCAGAGTTTACCCAAACTCATGTCCGTTGAGTCGGTGATACCATCAAACCATCTCATCCACTGTCATCCCCATCTCCTCCTGCCCTCAATCTTTCCCAGCATCAGGGTCTTTTCAAATGAATCAGCTCTTTGCATATGGAGGCCAAAGTGCTGGAATTTCAGCTTCAACATCAGTCCTTCCAATGAACACCCAGGACTGATCTCCTGTAGGAGGGACTGGTTGGATCTCCTTGCAGTCCAAGGGACTCTTAAGAGTCTTCTCAGTTCAAAAGCATCAGTTCTTCAGGGCTCATACTTCTTTATAGTTCAAAAGCATCAATTCTTCAGGGCTCTTCCTTCTCTATAGTCCAACTCTCACATCCATACATGACTACTGGAAAAACCATAGCCTTGACAAGATGGACCTTTGTTGACAAAGTAATGTTTCTGCTCTTTAATATGCTGTCTAGGTTGGTCATAACTTTCCTTCCAAGGAGTAAGCACTTTTTATGTTTCTGGCTGCAGTCACCATCTGCAGTGATTTTGGAGCCCCCAAATAATCCAGCCACTGTTTCCACTGTTTCCCCATCTATTTCCCATGAAGTGATGGGACCAGATGCCATGATCAATCTTTCCCAGCATCAGGGTCTTTTCAAATGAATCAGCTCTTTGCATATGGAGGCCAAAGTGCTGGAATTTCAGCTTCAACATCAGTCCTTCCAATGAACACCCAGGACTGATCTCCTGTAGGAGGGACTGGTTGGATCTCCTTGCAGTCCAAGGGACTCTTAAGAGTCTTCTCAGTTCAAAAGCATCAGTTCTTCAGGGCTCATACTTCTTTATAGTTCAAAAGCATCAATTCTTCAGGGCTCTTCCTTCTCTATAGTCCAACTCTCACATCCATACATGACTACTGGAAAAACCATAGCCTTGACAAGATGGACCTTTGTTGACAAAGTAATGTTTCTGCTCTTTAATATGCTGTCTAGGTTGGTCATAACTTTCCTTCCAAGGAGTAAGCACTTTTTATGTTTCTGGCTGCAGTCACCATCTGCAGTGATTTTGGAGCCCCCAAATAATCCAGCCACTGTTTCCACTGTTTCCCCATCTATTTCCCATGAAGTGATGGGACCAGATGCCATGTTCTTAGTTTTTTGAATGTTGAGCTTTAAGCCAACTTTTTCACTCTCTTCTTTCACTTTCATCAGGAGGCTTTTTAGTTCCTCTTCACTTTCTGCCATAAGGGTGGTGTCATCTGCATATCTGAGGTTACTGATATTTCTCTCAGCAGTCTTGATTCCAGCTTGTGCTTCTTCCAGTCCAGCATTTCTCATGATGTATTCTGCATATAAGTTAAATAAGCAGAGTGACAATATACAGCCATGACGTGCTCCTTTTCCTACTTGGAATCAGTTTGTTGTTTCATGTCCTGTTCTAACTGTTGCTTAGTTCCTGTTGATATTCCTTTCCGTAAAGTCTTTTGCTGACTAAATCAGCCTGAGTGAGTTTCTGATGCTAACAAGGGTGCTGAGACATAAAACAGTGCCTACTTTAGTAAAATAATTCCAGTTTGTTCTTTTCCTCTGAAAATTTTCATAATACCTTCAGAAGGATAGGTGTTATCTCTTCTCTAAATGTTTGGTAGAATTTACATATGAATTCATCTGGTCCTAGAATTTGTTGGGAGTTTTTAAATTACTGGTTAAATTTCATTACTGGTAATTAGTCTCTTAACATTTTCTATGTCTTCCTGCTTCACTCTTGGGAGATTTATTGAATTTATCTATTTCTTCTAGGTTGTCCATTTTATTGACATACAGTTGTTGACAGTGGTCTCTTATCATTCTTGGTATTCCTGTGGTGGTATAATTTCTCTTTGTTCATTTTTTATTTTATTTATTTGGGTCATTTCTCTTTTTTACTGATGAATCTGGCTAAAGATTTATCAATTTTGCTTAACTTTTCAAAGAACCAGCTTTTAGTTTTATTGATGTTTTCTATTATTTATTAGTCTCTATTTCCTTAATTTCTGCTCTGATCTTTATTTCTTTCCCTCTGCTAACTCAGGGTTTTATTTCTTCTTCTAAGTGTTGCTGGGAAGCTGGACTGCTCCATGTAAAAGAATGAAATTAGAGCATTCTCTAACACCATATACAAAAATAGACTCAAATGGATTAAAGATTTAAATGTAAAACCAGATATATAAAATTCCTAGCTTAAAACATAGGCAAAACACTCTCTGACACAAATTACAGCAATGTTTTTGGATCTATCCCCTAAATAACAAAAATAAAAGCAAAAATAAACAACTGAGACCTACTTAAACTTTAAAAAGATTTTTTATATCAAAGGAAACTATTGACAAAACAAAAAATCAACATTCTGCATGAGAGAAAACATTTGAAAATGATATGTTCTGTAAGGGATTAATATTCAGCACATATAAATAGCTCATACAACTCATCAATGAAAACCAATTCATTTTTTCAAATATGCAGAAGAACTTAATAAAAAATTTTCAAAAGTGGAAATGCAGACAGCCAACAGGCTCATGACAAGATGTATAACAAAAATAAAAGCAAAAATAAACAACTGAGACCTACTTAAACTTTAAAAAGATTTTTTATATCAAAGGAACTATTGACAAAACAAAAAATCAACATTCTGCATGAGAGAAAACATTTGAAAATGATATGTTCTGTAAGGGATTAATATTCAGCACATATAAATAGCTCATACAACTCATCAATGAAAACCAATTCATTTTTTCAAATATGCAGAAGAACTTAATAAAAAATTTTCAAAAGTGGAAATGCAGACAGCCAACAGGCTCATGACAAGATGTTCAACACTGCTAATCATTAGGGAAATGCAAATCAAAATCATAATGAGCTATCACCTCACATCTGTCAGAATAGCTGACATCAGAAAGAACACAGATAACAAATGTTGGTGAGGATGTGGAGCAAAGGGAACAGGTACACTGTTGGTGGGAATGTAAATAGGTGCAGCTACTGTGAAATGCTGTACGGAGATTTCTCAAAAATATTGAAAATAGACTACCACATGACCCAGCAATTCCGCTAAGCATCTATCTAAAAAACACACAAAAACATCAATTTGACAAGATACCAGCATCCCAGTACTAATAGCAGCATTACATACAATAGTGAAGATATGAAAGCAACCAAAGTGCTTGTCAGCAAATGATTGGACAAGGAAGATGTGGTACATACATAAAAAGAAATACTACTCAGCCATAAGAAAGAATGAAATTTTGGCATTTGCAGAAACAAGGATGGATTGAAGGGCATTTACTAAGTGAAATTAATCAGACAGAGAAAGACAAATATCATATGCTATCATTTATATATAGAATCTAAAAGTAATACAAATTATTGAATATAACAAAAAAGTAGACTGACAGAGAAAACAAACTAGTGGTTACTAGTGGGGTGGGTGGCAAGGCAATATAGGGATGGGGAGTGGGAGATGCAAACCATTGACTGTGAGAGGCTCAGGATATATAGTACAACACAGGGAATCTAGCCAACATTTTTTTAATAACTGTGAGTTTAGTTCAGTCGCTCAGTCGTGCCCGACTCTTTGCGACCCCATGAATCGCAGCACATCAGGCCTCCCTGTCCATCACCAACTCCTGGAGTTCACTCAGACTCATGTCCATCGAGTCAGTGATGCCATCCAGCCATCTCATCCTCTGTCGTCCCCTTCTCCTCCTGGCCCCAATTCCTCCCAGCACTAGAGTCTTTTCCAATGAGCCAACTCTTCGCATGAGGTGGCCAAAGTACTGCAGTTTCAGCTTTAGCATCATTCCTTCTAAAGAAATCCCAGGGCTGATCTCCTTCAGAAAGGACTGGTTGGATCTCCTTGCAATCCAAGGGACTCCAACACCACAGTTCAAAAGCATCAATTCTTCAGCGCTCAGCCTTCTTC
>SJYC01054918.1:0-14499 GCA_006408675.1 Madoqua kirkii | reverse complement strand
ACACGTGTATACCTGTGGTGGATTCATGTTGATGTATGACAAAACCAATGCAATATTGTAAAGTAATTAACCTCCAATTAAAATAAATAAATTTATATTAAAAATAAAATAAAAATTGAACAATTTTTAAAAAGTTAAAATTAAAAAGAATTGCAGTTTTGTATGAAAGGGTTAGGGCTGTAGAAATGACGTTAAAATTAAATCTCAGTATATAAAAATATAAATGCTACAGGTAGCACGGTGGTAAAGGATATGCCTGCCAGTGCAGGAGACGCAAGAGACACAGGTTCGATCCTTTGGTCAGGAAGATCTCCTGGGGAGGGAAATGGAAACTCCAGTATTCTTTCCTGGGAAATCCCAGGGACAGAGAAGCCTGGTGGGCTACAGTGCATGGGGCTGCAAAGAGCTGGATAAGACTGAGCACTTTTACTACTACTATACCAAAATATATAGTAGATGTTTCATAAATATTGGCTTCATGAATCAGTGAAGTCTCATTAGAAACATTTGGTTAATATGCAGCCACAGTAGTACAAATCAAACTGATACATCATTAAATAATCTCCTTTGAAAACATGGGTAAAGTTACATAAAATACATTGTCTTTGTCTATAAAACAATGTATTACTTAGGAAAATAACAAAAAGGATATGTCCTTTCCACAATATATGTGTAAAAGATGTTTTACTTTATTTAAGGAAAATTAAGGGGAAGTATATTTATAGTTTTGGTATGCAATAGCCTACCAATTTTTTTCTTTTTCAGATACACTAATTTCAGATGTGAAAAGCAGTTGCCCTATTAAGCAGTGCTCCTTGGGGCACTGGAGTCTTTTGCAATATTAAAAGTTACCACATTAATGAAAATTGAAAGTGAAAGTTGTTTAGTCATGTCCATGAATTGCGACCCCCTGGACGGCAGCCCACCAGGCTCCTCTGTCCATTGGATTCTCCAAGCAAGAATACTTAAGTGGATTGCTATTCCCTTTTCCAGGGGATTTTCCAGACCCAGGGATCAAATACAGGTCTCCTGAATTACAGGCAGATTCTTTACCATTTGAGCCACTGGGGGAGCTCAGATTATTACTGAAAGATGCATTTTAAAATACGTTTGAAAAACAATGCTTATTTTAAAAAAAGAATCATGTGCCTTTTATACAGGACTTCTCAGAATCTTTAAACCAGTGCTGTGTTGGTTTGTTATGAATTTTTTGAAAGAAGGCAACATGATAGGTATCATCCTATAAACACATTTTATATTTTTAAAATGTTAATCCTGACATTTGGGGTATAAACATTGTCTCCTGATGGATTAGGAATTCTTGACCAAATCAAATAGCCAACCAATAATTGGTATGGTATTTATTTCCTTCTAACAGATAGTCTGAAAACAGTAAAACTTCACCAACTTATCAACATAATTATGTCATAATATAAAAGTGAGAGAGAAGGTTTTATAATGAGAAATGGCACATCTTTTATTATTAGTATTAAAGGTAATCTTCAATGGAGTGATAGACTGTATAATGAAATTTCAGATTTTTGGAGAAGATTCTAAAATGATTTAGGACATTCTGGAGTCAAGATGTTTAGGTTTAAATTCTATCTCCACTACACATTGGTTTTATGACTGGGGCCAGTTTTTTTTCCCTCTTCATTGTATTTTAGTTTTCTCATCTATAAAATGATAATAAAATGTGTCTCATAGGGGTCAGTTCAGTTCAGTTGCTCAGTCATGTCTGACTTTGCGACCCCATGAATTGCAGCATGCCAGACCTCTCTGTCCATCACCAACTCCAGAGTTCATTCAGACTCACATCCGTTGAGTTGGTGATGCCATCCAGCCATCTCATCCTCTGTCATCCCCTTCTTCTCCTGCCCTCAATCTCTCCCAGCATCAGAGTCTTTTTCTATGACTCAACTCTTCGCCTGAGGTGGCCAAAGTATTGGAGTTTCAGCTTTAGCATCATTCCTTCCAAAGAACACGCAGGGCTGATCTCCTTCAGAATGGACTGGTTGGATCTCCCTGCAGTCCAAGGGACTCTCAAGAGTCTTCTCCAACAACACAGTTCAAAAGTATCAATTCTTTGGCACTCAGCTTTATTCACAGTCCAACTCTCATATCCGTACATGACTACTGGAAAAACCATAGCCTTGACTAGACAGACCTTTGTTGGCAAAGTAATGTCTCTGCTTTTGAATATGCTCTCTAGGTTGGTCATAACTTTCCTTCCAAGGAGTAAGCATCTTTTAATTTCATGTCTGCAATCACCATCTGCAGTGATTTTGGAGCCCAGAAAAATAAAGTCTGACACTGTTTCCACTGTTTCCCCATCTATTTCCCATGAAGTGATGGGACAACTCTTCGCCTGAGGTGGCCAAAGTATTGGAGTTTCAGCTTTAGCATCATTCCTTCCAAAGAACACGCAGGGCTGATCTCCTTCAGAATGGACTGGTTGGATCTCCCTGCAGTCCAAGGGACTCTCAAGAGTCTTCTCCAACAACACAGTTCAAAAGTATCAATTCTTTGGCACTCAGCTTTATTCACAGTCCAACTCTCATATCCGTACATGACTACTGGAAAAACCATAGCCTTGACTAGACAGACCTTTGTTGGCAAAGTAATGTCTCTGCTTTTGAATATGCTCTCTAGGTTGGTCATAACTTTCCTTCCAAGGAGTAAGCATCTTTTAATTTCATGTCTGCAATCACCATCTGCAGTGATTTTGGAGCCCAGAAAAATAAAGTCTGACACTGTTTCCACTGTTTCCCCATCTATTTCCCATGAAGTGATGGGACAGGATGCTATGATCTTCGTTTTCTGAATGTTGAGCTTTAAGCCAACTTTTTCACTCTCCTCTTTCACTTTCATCAAGAGGCTTTTTAGTTCCTCTTCACTTTCTGCCATAGGGGTGGTATCATCTGCATATCTGAGTTTATTGATATTTCTCCTGGCAATCTTGATTTCAGATTGTGCTTCTTCCAGCCAGTGTTTCTCATGACATATTCTGCATATAAGTTAATATACAATATACAGCCTTGATATACTTATTTTGCTATTTGGAACCAGTCTGTTGTTCCATGGTTACCATGTGTAAATTCATATTTTTAAAGCATTGGTATATATAAAAGTATGTAATTTTGTTATAAATAAATGCAGAGTCTTCCACCTGGGCTAGGTAACAAGGCCGCACCACTGTTAGGTCTTTATGATATCTTATCTGCCTTCTCTCTGTCGACCCTATCTAAATTTCAGCTATGTCAGTGGATTCTCCCTATCTCCCTCACCTGCTTTAATTTTATTTTTTTCCACAGCATAGGTCACCATCAAAACGTCATATATATTATTAATGATGTTTACTGTCTATCTCCTCCATTTCCAAGCACAAATTTTTCTGTTTACCACTATGTCACTAGAGACATGTAGAGATAACTTCCTGGAATTAGTCACCTGTAAGATGATTGCAAAATCAATATATGCACATCTTCAGCCCCCAGATGGTTTCATCTCTATTTCTGGGTCCCCCTGGCCTGGGCTTTATTCTTTCAACGTTATACTTTTAAAACAGCCATCTGCTTCGAACAGCACAGTTATTCAGATAACCATGAACTTAAGCACATATTTCAGAACCCAAAGGAAATCAGGAAAAACACCTAAGAGAAATGTGATATTCTGTGCAACTTGCTTCTCTTCCCTTTCCGTCAACTTTGTAAGAGATCTGGTTTTACGAAAGAACACCATAAGAATTTGCTACAGGTGTTATGGTTAGCAGCTGAAGTATGAGAAAGGGTGTCTGTTAATAAAGGTTAAATAGAGTTTGTTTTAACTTAACAAGCTTAGAAAATTGTATGAAAGCTGTATGAAGGCATAGCTGGCTTTTTAAAAATGAAGTTATCTTTAATCATAATTTTTCTGAAGTTAAACTTGGGAAATCGTTGAATCAGAAAAGGATAGAGTTTAGTTGGCCGAGGCTAGGGACCTGCACAACACTACTTAGTGTCCTGGCTATTATCCAGGTAGAAGCCTTCACTTCATCACAATTTCAGTCTTAGCTATCTACAAACCAAAAGTGTCCATGGAAGTTTATTCTATTCTCTCAGCTTTTACACTCTACACAGACACCTTGTTTCTGCCACATTATCTGGATTCATTAGTGCACTGACACTGTGTCAACTCTGAAAACTGTTCAAGCACTGAGAGGTGTCCTGTTTTCTGTCCTAGGCCATCTGGCTGCCCTTACGTACAATTTGTTCAGGGAAAAAAAAAAAAAGTGCAGTGGATATGAGTGAATATAAAGTGAGAATGGAAAGTGATGCTATAAAAAGTAGTAAGAAAAAATTGTCTTAATATATTTAGCACTTTCATAGTCTACCTTTTCTTAAATAAAATATTGTAATTATCCTCTTTTAGCTTTTGCATGCTAACTAGCTTAGATGATTTGCCAACTAATTTCATTCTTATTTTTGCCTAGGATAAACAAAAATTGTCATTAAGAAATGGGAAAGTAAATAGCACACACGAGAAAATCAGATCTTGAATTATACCTCACAGGAGAATAAAAAACAAAAAGAATATATAATCTTTTCCATCAATTTCCAAAACACGTGAGCCTGACACTTTGGCCTAACTTTGCTAAAAGCACACGAAATCACTCCTCCATGTAGAGGAATAAGAGAGGAAGCACTGTAAACTAAATCAATTGCTTTAACAAAGGTTTTTGTTTTTTTTTTTTAAATTGGGGGTTAGTTAAAATTAAGAACATTTGTTCCTCAGTTTATAATATGTTTTCAACTTTTTCCAGTTAACCTACTTTCTTCTTTAGTATGAAAGAGGAAGTCATGGATCTCTAACATCCAAATAAAGATGTGAAGAACACCCAGACACAAAGGAAGCACTTTCACAAAAACAAAGCTCACATGAAAGCATTTTAGACAAGTTTCCTCAGACACGATTTCTCTATCCTGAAAAGTCTACTGGTCATTATTCATTAGTCTTGGTCTTGTCCTGATAAGATACTTAGTATTCCTGTTTTTGTTTATTCAGTCATAAACTCTCTCTGACTTGCATGTAAAAGCTAACTTCTCTCCGACAGCCCCCAATAAACGTGTCCTTTCAAATGCCCTAGTTGACTAGTTTAACAATCACCACACTGTTCATCACATAAAGATTGTTATTTCTTTTCCTTTGGATACTTACAATCTGTTTCTTGTAAAGCTGAAAGAGGTTGCTTTCTCATGTTGAAAGAAATGACAGCTGTAATTACTCCTACCACTGCAACAAGACGTTGATTCCTGATGGTCAACTACATACTGTATAAAGCATGAGTCTGTTCAGTGTTTTCAAAGATGAGAAAGGGTAATCTCAGAAAAGAAATCATAAGGTCCTATTTTCACCCCCTAAAAACTCAACCTGCAACAACAGGTATATAAAAGATTTTTTAAAATTTAAACTTGTTAAAATATAATTGTAAAACTAAGATTATTTTGCTGTTTTGTTTTTCTTTCACAAATGATGTCTGTGAAGCCTGAGAGTGAAGGTTTGAAAGTGTTAGTGGCTCAGCTGTATCTGACTCTGCTAACCCATGGACTCCTCTGTCCATGGAATTCTCCAGGCAAGAATATTGGAGTGGGTTGCCATTCCCTTCTCCAGGGGATCTCCCCAACTCAGGGATCAAACCCCAGTCTCCTGCACTGGCAGGCAGATTCTTTGCCATCTGAGCTAGGTGGGAAGCCCCTATGCAGCCTGCTGCTGCTGCTGCTGCTAAGTCGCTTCAGTCACGTCCGACTCTGTGCGACCCCATAGATGGTAGCCCACCAGGCTCGCCGATCCCCTGAGATTCTCCAGGCAAGAGCACTGGAGTGGGTTGCCATTTCCTTCTCCAATGCCTAAAAGTGAAACATGAAAGGGAAGCCACTCAGTCGTGTTCGACTCTTAGCAACCCCATGGACTGCAGCCCACCAGGCTCCTCTGTCCATGGGATTTTCCAGGCAAGAGTACTAAAGTGGAGTGCCATTGCCTTCTTTGCCTGTGAAGCCTGACATCATTTTTTTTTAAAGTATTAATTGCTTTCTTTTCAGGATTTCCATTAAAAGTGCAAAAGGCATCTTGAAAATTAAAATGGATTGTTATCATAGGTGACTTAATCTGAAATTTTATTTAAAATTTTTGTTTAGTCTCTCATCTGTAGTAGCATCCTTCTGATTAATAACATACTAGAAATCAATGCATTGTTGGAAAGACTAAATGAAATCCTATACATAATACATATTGTCAGTGCCTGGTATAAGGTAAGCACTCATTAAATGCAACCTAATAATCTTTATAACATACTTAGAAAAAAACTATTTCATGCTTCTGTATTTTGAGAAATTTATTAAGTGACATAGATTGAATGAAACCACAGTTACATAAGAAATAGTTACTAAGTTATTGAAGAACATACATGATCATTACTCATAATGCAGGAGACCTGGGTTTGACCCCTGGGTTTGTAAGATCCTCTGGAGAAGGGAAAGGCTACCCATTCCAGTATTCTTGCCTGGAGAATTCCACAGACACTATAGTCCACGGGGTCACTAAGAGTTGGACACAACTGAATGACTTTCACTTTCACTCTTCACGAGTACTGCTCATTACTTATCAATTGTGTGTGTGTGTGTATCTGACCCTACCAGCTCCAAAGTTTCTCTAACCAAAGAATCAAGTCATATATTTTCTTTTCCTGTATCATGCTATCAGACACACTCACAGGAAGTACTTAATAGTGTCACATTGAAAAGACTTCAAAAATTCTTTAAACAAATTTAATCTTTAAAAACACAAAGATCTTATAAATCTTTTAACAATCATTTTTGTATTGATTAATAGAAACTAATATAAACATCTAAATTACAGATGAAAACAGACTAAAAGCAGATAAGATAGTTTGTGAGGGAAAAGACAATATGACAGGAGGTGCATCAGGGATGGGCTACATTTGCAGAAAAGGGAGGAGGAAGTGCTGATGATATTTAGGGATCAAAGCAGACCTGGCTTGTCCAAAGTCACTGTGGGGGCCAGTGCGAGTGGAGCCACATGAGGAAGGGACAGGATTAGGTCACTGACGTCGCTGGACAGAGATCTTCTGGGCCTTCTAGGCAATTCTGAGGACTTTTACTCTGAATGAGATGGGAAGCCATTGGAAGGTGGGAGCATAGTAACATCAGTTCAGTTCAGTCACTCAGTTGTGTCCGACTCTTTGTGACCCCATGGACTGCAGCACACCAGGCCTCCCTGTCCATCACTGACTCCCAGAGCTTGCTCAAACTCATGTCCATTGAGTTGGTGATGCCATCCAACCATCTCATCCTCTGTAGTCCCATGTTGGAAAGACTAAATGAAATCCTATACATAATACATATTGTCAGTGCCTGGTATAAGGTAAGCACTCATTAAATGCAACCTAATAATCTTTATAACATACTTAGAAAAAAACTATTTCATGCTTCTGTATTTTGAGAAATTTATTAAGTGACATAGATTGAATGAAACCACAGTTACATAAGAAATAGTTACTAAGTTATTGAAGAACATACATGATCATTACTCATAATGCAGGAGACCTGGGTTTGACCCCTGGGTTTGTAAGATCCTCTGGAGAAGGGAAAGGCTACCCATTCCAGTATTCTTGCCTGGAGAATTCCACAGACACTATAGTCCACGGGGTCACTAAGAGTTGGACACAACTGAATGACTTTCACTTTCACTCTTCACGAGTACTGCTCATTACTTATCAATTGTGTGTGTGTGTGTATCTGACCCTACCAGCTCCAAAGTTTCTCTAACCAAAGAATCAAGTCATATATTTTCTTTTCCTGTATCATGCTATCAGACACACTCACAGGAAGTACTTAATAGTGTCACATTGAAAAGACTTCAAAAATTCTTTAAACAAATTTAATCTTTAAAAACACAAAGATCTTATAAATCTTTTAACAATCATTTTTGTATTGATTAATAGAAACTAATATAAACATCTAAATTACAGATGAAAACAGACTAAAAGCAGATAAGATAGTTTGTGAGGGAAAAGACAATATGACAGGAGGTGCATCAGGGATGGGCTACATTTGCAGAAAAGGGAGGAGGAAGTGCTGATGATATTTAGGGATCAAAGCAGACCTGGCTTGTCCAAAGTCACTGTGGGGGCCAGTGCGAGTGGAGCCACATGAGGAAGGGACAGGATTAGGTCACTGACGTCGCTGGACAGAGATCTTCTGGGCCTTCTAGGCAATTCTGAGGACTTTTACTCTGAATGAGATGGGAAGCCATTGGAAGGTGGGAGCATAGTAACATCAGTTCAGTTCAGTCACTCAGTTGTGTCCGACTCTTTGTGACCCCATGGACTGCAGCACACCAGGCCTCCCTGTCCATCACTGACTCCCAGAGCTTGCTCAAACTCATGTCCATTGAGTTGGTGATGCCATCCAACCATCTCATCCTCTGTAGTCCCCTTCTCCTCCTGCCTTCAAACTTTCCCAGCTGACTTTTATAATAAGTCAGCTCTTCGAATCAGGTAGCCAAAGTATTGGAGCTTCAGCTTCAGCATCGGTCCTTCCAAAGAATATTCAGGACTTATTTCCTTAACGATTGACTGATTTGATCTCTTTGCTGTTCAAGGGACTCTCAAGAGTCTTCTCCAACACCACAGTTCAAGAAATCCATTTTTCGGTGCTAAGCTTTATTTATGGTCCAACTGTTATATTCATAGATAACTACTGAAAAAACCATATGTTTACTTAGACAGACCTTTGTAGGTAAAGTAATGTCTCTGCTTTTTAATATGCTGTCTAGGTTGGTCATAGCTTTTCTTCCAAGGAGGAAGTGTCTTTTAATTTCATGGCTGCAGTATTCATCTGCAGTGATTTTGGAGCTAAGAAAATATAGCCAACTTTACATTTTAATTCAGCATATTCAAAAGCAGAGACATTACTTTGCTGACTAAGGTCCATCTAGCCAAGCCTATGGTTTTATCATGTATGGATGTGAGAGTTGGACTGTGAAGAAGGCTGAGTGCCAAAGAATTGATGCTTTTGAACTGTGATGTTGGAGAAGACTCTTGAGAGTCCCTTGGATTGCAAAGAGATCCAACCAGTCCATTCTGAAGGAGATCAGCCCTGGGATTTCTTTGGAAGGAATGATGCTAAAGCTGAAACTCCAGTACTTTGGCCACCTCATGTGAAGAGTTGATCATTGGAAAAGACTCTGATGCTGGGAGGAATTGGGGGCAGGAGAAGAAGGGGACAACAGAGGACGAGATGGCTGGATGGCATCACTGACTCAATGGAGGTGAATCTGAGTGAACTCTGGGGGTTGGTGATGGACAGGGAGGCCTGGTGTGCTGCGTGCGATTCATGGGGTTGCAAAGAGTCAGACACGACTGAGTGACTGAACTGAACTAAACTGAACATTTTAACTTCAAAATGGACTGCAGCTATAATGGGATAAAAGCAGAAGTAAGCTTAATTTTCACAGTAATCCAGGGAAAAGATGGTGGTGACCTGGCCAGGATGATAGCAAGGGAACTGATAAGAAATAGTTATATTCTTAACATATTTTGAAAGGAGAGTCAACACAATTTACCACCATTGCAAGTGAAATGTAAAAGGAAAAAAAAAGAGTTAAAGTTGACTCCAAAGTTTTTGGTGTGATCAACTGCTAGGAGGAAGTGACTACGAACTGAGATGAGGAAGGCTGCAGGAGAAGAATGCTTGTGGAGTGAGGGAGAGAGATAAAGAGGAAATTACTTTTTAATCAGTGTAACTTGAGATGAATATGTTAAGAAGGAAGTTGAAAATAATGAATCTGCATTTTAGAGAATTCTAGAAATGAAGAGGCAACAGCAAAGTCAATAAGGAAGGTGCCACTAGTGAGAAAGAAATAAGCAGGAGTTGGTGATGGACAAGGAGGCCTGTGTGCCGTGATTCATGGGGGCGCAAAGAGTTGGACACGACTGAGTGACTGAACTGAACTGAACTGAAAGATATCTTCTAAACCCCGTGCCCGTGGAGTGGATACAGAACATTCCCTGCCTCCCTCTGACTCATACACACCCTTCAAGATAAAGCTGAACTTGAAGCTTTGAAGGTCTTGCTATCCAACCACTCCAGTTCATTGTGGACATCTTCAGTTCCTAAAAACCTATAGATTTATTGCATACATTGTTGCTGTTGTTTAGTCACAAGCTGTTGAAAATGCTTTTTCAACCCCATGGACTGTAACCTGCCAGGTTCCTATGACCATGGGATTTTCCAGGCAAGAATACTGGAGCGGGTTGCCATTTTCTTCTTCAGGGGATCTTCCTCATCCAGGGATAGAACCCTAATATCCTGCACTGGCAAACAGATTTTTTACTGCTGTGTCACAGGGGACGTTCCCCCATAGCCCACTGTATACATACTGGTTAATAATTAACATATAGTGAGGTGGTTATTTGACTGCCTAGGTGGCACAGTGGTAAAGAATCCACCTTCCGACGCAGGAGACACAGGTTCCATTATTGGGTTGGTAAGATCCCCTGGAGTAGGAAATGGCAACCCACTCTAGCATTCTTTCCTGGAAAATTCTTGAGAAGTCTGGTGGGCTACAGTCCATGGGGTTGCAGAATCAGACACGACTTAGAAATATCTATACGTATTTAGATATTTCTCTCCACTTAGCTTATAAATATACACCTGGTGAGGTGAGGTGAATTCAGTCAGTCGTGTCCGACTCTTTGAGACCCCGTGGACTGTAACCTATTAGGCTTCTCTGTCTATGGGATTTTCCAGGCAAGAATACTGGAGCAGATTGCCATTTCCTTCTCTGGGGGATCTTCCTGACTCATAAAATAATTCAATAATTTTATATATAAGTAATAAACACTGTACATTGAGAGACTCTTTCTAAACTTATCTAGCAAATTGGTTTCAAAATTGCTAGAGTTTAGTCCCTGGTTCATAATGAATTTTTTCAAATTGTTATTAACATATATATACTCATATCCCCTCTTTCATACAGAAACAGACTAACAATTGCCTTGTGATTTTCACATTCATCTTTGTATTAAATGTATTCCTATAAACATAAAAGTAATTTTCACTTTGTACTATACTGTCTTGATTCTGCAAATATATTTGACTAGACAAGCACAATCTTCTAGAAAATTATAAGCTTCTGAAGACTGAAACAATAAATGAAAGAATAATGATGTGAATTCCAGGTGTTTTTTTTTCCCCATAATAAGGGTTTGTATTCTATTAGTCCTCGCTAAAATGTTTAACAGTATGAACCTTTTAGGTCCTAAGAATTATTCATAAATACAGATGAGTAAAATCACCTAGACATCTTGAGTGGTCTTGACCCTAAGTTAAAACTTCCATATGTGAAAGGAGGTTGGGGATGGAGAAAGAGGGCCTGTGTTGTTTGAGAGTTTTTAATCATAATAAGAAGCAGCATGAGGGGGTTGTTTTATGTTGAGCAGAAGTAGACAACTGAGAATATTTTGTTAATTCTAGTTTATGTGATTTATACATAGTGTGTTGCCTCATATCATTAATTGGTCTTGAGACAGGATTTGTAATTGCTATCAGATAAGGGAGAGAATACATAGGTATAAATTCATATGGACACCATAATGATGATGATTGCTTTTGTGATCCCAGTAAAAATGAGTTAAAATATCCAGGAATGAATGTGAAATAATATAAATAATCCAATTCACAATCTCAAGGTGGGACAGCAGTCTTTATCAAATGAAAACCTCCTTTCAAGCAATATTGCATTTTTGGATACTTTTTTAACATAGGACATCTATGATTTCAAGAATAAAAATTCCCAATTTCAGTCTCCAGTAAATGTGCCTCACTCTTTCTAAGAGTAAAGGTAAATAGGTCACTACAAGCAGAATTTGGAAGAATATTTTCCTTTCTTGAGTTTCAAGGTATATTAAACTATGAAATGAATTGGCAAATTTCATGTATTGATATTTAATGTCTATATTTTATTTAATTTCTATGAGTACAAATGCTATGCTTCTATACAGAATGCATAATATGTATTTTATGCACATATCCATATTAGACTTAGGTTTTTCTAAAATATTATACAGTTGGTATATTAATAATCGTTTTCTACTAGAGATGGGACCTGGAAAATCTTCACTAATATACAAGGTTTAATTTTCTCACATTAAGAGCCTAGAAGCAGACAGTTGTGTCTGCTCTGGCAGCTCCTTGCAATCCTCAGGGGCCAGGCTTCTTTCAGCTCTTTCCTACACTGCTCCAGTACGTGGCTCACATTCTGGCACTGCAAGATCACTGCTTAGTGCCAGACAATACCGAAATGCCAGATTTCCGTACAGCATCTTCTTAGAAGTCCCATAGCCCTGCTTATATCAAAACTTTGTCTTTTGTACACAATTTGTCTTGATAGAACCTGGGGAATGTACTCCTCTAGCCTGATACAATGTCCATCAGAATAAAGTAGCAGTTCTTATTAGGAGAAAGGATTGAATGGATTTTGGAATAGGCAATTAGACACAAAAGATTTTCAGAGGCACACAATCCAGCTGTGATAACTGGATCTACGTTTCAGCTGCTTTTATGAATCATCAATTGCCCCATTCCCCTTATAATAATACTTAATTTGTTCATAATATTTCTCTCACTTTCAAAATAAAGCATTGAGCATGCCTTCTCCCATAGTATTTAATCTTGAGCATAATCAAGAAAAGGTGTTAGAACTTGTCAAAATTTATAAGCATAAAATCCTTTATTAAAGACATTAAATTTATGAATGTCGGACAGAAACATATGATGCCATGTTCTCCCTGTATCATCTTGTCATTTTGACTGTTTTATATGAGGTAAGCAATTAATGGTATGGAAAAAACAATATATATCAAATTCATATTGATAACTAATAACATTTCAGTAGCATAGAATGTTAATTTATAATCAGTATTCTGAAGTTTTCTCAAAGCTGTATACATGTGCTTGGAGAAGTTATATTAATTTTCAAATTCTGGAAATGACTGTTAATAATAAAATGAAGAATGTCATGTACTATCTACATTAGCAGATCTCTAAAATGAGATAAATTCACCCTGGCCACTGATATTTGTTTTAGCCTTTTAGATTTCTTCTTTCTTCAATATGTGATGTACATTATTATCTGTCTATATATATAATGTAAACTAGACTGCATATATGGAGAAGGAAATGGCAACCCACTCCAGTGTTCTTGCCTGGAGAATCCCGGGGATGGTGGAGCCTGGTGGGCTGCCATCTCTGGGGTCGCAGAGGGCCGGACACGACTGAAGCGACAGCAGCAGCAGCAGCAGCAGCAGCAGCAGAGTGCATACATAGAAGGAATACATGTCAAATTTTATTGTCCAGATTTCCTGAAGACTGCTGATTTTGTATCAAGTTCAGAATTCAAGGCATTTGTTTCAGTGATCGAACATAGATGTCTAGTTGTTATTAATTTGAGTTTAGTATGTGCAACATCTGTTGTGTGAATCGACACAACTGAACTTAGTAAGTATTTAATTAATCATGAGATCATTCACGTGCCACTGAAATATATCCTCTTTTTCTATCCCAACTGCGTCACTGAACAGAGAGCCAGAAATATGAGAAATGGATCTACGGTAACAGGACCTATCGCTGGCGGTAGGCTGTAGTCATACTTGAGTGCTTTGCTGGTGGCTCAGTGATAAAGAATTTGCTTGCCAAGGAGGAGACATGGGTTTAACCCCTGGTCACGGAGATTCCCATGGAGGAGGAAATGGCAACTTGTTCGAGTATTCTTGCCTGGCAAATCCCATGGACCAAGCTGGCCATGGCTACAGTCCATGAGGTCGCAGAAGAGTTGGCTATGACTTAGAGACTAAACAACAATGGTGAGAACAAACTGGTATTTGTACACAGGAATACATTTTGGTGCCTTACTTGTGAATTCTACTACAAATGTTATTCTTTTATGAAGAAAAAGATCTATCTAAAACTTCCAATTAATATCAATCTCCCCTTTTTCTATCACATGTTGGAATGCCAGTAACTTTCTTTTTTTTTGAGCTTAAACTGTTTTAACCTGCCTCTTACAATTCCTTAAATTTTTAAAAGATTGAAAACTTTTATGTTTTCTGTGGAATTTCTATAATGACTTTTCTTACCCTTTCTATGCATTTAATATAGGTAGTTTTCCAATAAGTATATCTTCACTGTCGCTAGGGTGAAATACAGCAACAGTAATATGAACATTGAAAAAAAATTAAAATATTTGACAAAGAATATTAAGCAAGTGGTGAATAATTTTATATGAATAAAAAGAAACAATAAATCAGGATTGATTCAAAGGTCTCGACAATAGGTGACCAAGTAGATATTTAATGCATTAGCCCAGAAAAAGAATACAGAAGAAAGAGTAGATTAAAAAAAAATATTTGAGGTATTTCAATCATTTCATTCAGTGAGGAAG